>DF241085.1:0-52500 GCA_000507305.1 Breviolum minutum Mf 1.05b.01
GCCCAACACCACGCCCAACCAAGCCAGCCCCACGCCCAACAGCACAGCCAGCGCGCCCAGCACGCCCAACACCACGCCCAACCCAGCCAGCGCGCCCAGCACGCCCAACACCACGCCCAACCCAGCCAGCGCGCCCAACGCGGCCAAACCCCACGCACCACGCCCAACCCAGCTAGCGCGCCCAAACCCCACGCCCAACACCACGCCCAACCCAGCCAGCGCGCCCAGCACGGCTGCAATTGAGGAACTGGCACCAACCAAAGACTTCAATGCGAATCACCAACAAAAGGTGAATACCATGAGCCGCCGCACGGCCGCAAGTGAACCTTTCTTTTAACACTGGCTTGGACCCACCCTGCGGACGTTCACACATGCCTGACATCTCATGACCAAAGTCTCACTCATGACAAGGAACCTCAGTGTGACACATGGGAAATTTCAGAATGAGCATCAATCCATATCCTGAGACTTTGATCGTCGATGTCCCATGGCCATCTTTGAGAAACCGCGATCTTTGCCACTTGCTCTGCAAATGACATTTCAGCTTCACGGATTTTCTTCTCAAGTTCTCTCTTTCGAACTTTTCGGCCAGATTCAAATTTGGGATCATGGATAAGACGCCAACGTTGTCCGTTAGCAAGGAATTGCAACAAAACCTTTCTAGAGTTCCACTTAGTAAGGCTGTCTCCTAACTGTGCTCCCCCATGAACCCATCAAAAACGTGCACCTGTGCGAATGGCCTGAGCTACGGATAAGGTTAGCTCGTAGCCTGCCCGGCTTGATCTCAAGCCATGCAACGACGAGACATTTCTCGTGGCTGCATCAAAAATGCCACGTGTGTCCATGACAATTGCACCATGGGTGTTTTCTTTCACTTTCTCATCCAAATCACCTCTTTCAAAACAAACACCAAAAATCTCAATAAGTAAAGCCCTAACACGAAACACTTGATCTTCCGTTTCAGTCACTGCTTGAACTTCTGCTCCATTGCTTCCTAAAACTTGTCTGGGGGTTTTAGAAGACTTCCAAGACAACAAAGCGACTTGATGTTCTTCACCATTCAAAATTCCTTTGGGAGCTAGTCCAATCAGCATACCCATGGTTGAAGAAGAATCTGCACGGTTCTTCTGTGATGCATCGGCCCAGCCAACGACAGCCAATTCACGCCAATCTACCTGCCAGCTTGGAAACACTAAAGATTGCGCTGCTTCGCGGCGCATCTCACGAACTAATTTGTTTGCTCTCACAATAGTGTCCACAGTTGCATACGGCAGTTCAGATAACAGCAAACCAGTGTCTGCAGAGAATTGTGGCGAGGTCTGTGATGCACGCCAAGCTGCTGTTCCTATCAAACCTCTCAAGAGTGATATCTCTTCCCTAGTTGCCTCAGACTTTCTTTGATGTTCTCGAGACTTTTCCAAGGGAACTTCTTCTAGCCATTTGTTGGAATAATCTTCTTGAGAGATCTCGATACTTTTGTCTTGAAATTGTTCAACTTCAACACCGGCAAAAGTAAACTTTCCAGTTTCCCATTTGCCCCACCTATATAAGCACCTTGCAATGATAGAAACGCTTGCTCAAAGGTTGCATCGCCGTTGAGACCACCAATCAAGAAGTCATCCACGTGCAGCCCTGCAATGCCGACGATATCACCTGACGGATTCTGAAGGACAAATATGCACCGATCTGAAATCAACTGGCGCCATCCACTGCCCTTCATAGTTGATACAACATGATCATGCCAAGCCCTATAGGTGCATGAACCAAACCGTAAAATGCTCGTTGAATCTTCAATGGCATCACTGGATGTGTAGGATCTGCTCCAAACAATACGGCTAGTTCAGCTGGTGCCCAAATGACCAAGTTTTCACTAGAAAGATCACGATCAGCTTGAAGGAAAGCTGAAGTTACGTCTCCTGCTCGCAATGTCAATTTCAGATTTGAACACAAAGCCATAAGGGCGTTTCTTCCAAGACGAGATAATGTTGGTGCAGCACTTTGTACTGATGTAATGTTGTGGGCTTGATACCCTAGCACTACCAGTCTCGCCTTGGCCTTTTCACCACCACCATCCTGAGGCTTGAAAGTGAGGACCCACCTCATCTGCATTATGTGCTTAGGATCAAGGCACTGCATCTCGGACTTGGTGAGGGATCGCAAAGCCTTAGAACGCAGAACGTTGCTGAGCTCCAAAGATTGAGCTTCATCGAACTGTTCCTTCTGTTTCATTGTCAGCTTCTTCCATTCTGCTTCACGACCCTTTTCTTGCATTTTCTTTGACAACCAAACTTCTGCTTTGTGAGGGTGTTTTGAAAGATACTGTGCATCATCAAAATCAATGTCAATCTCTAAAGAAAACACTGCATGCTCATCCACAAATGCTTCGGCATGTGCAAACATCTGTTCCTTTTGCTCTGCATGGTGTGTCCGCCTTCAACTCTTCAGACGACGATGAACTGTACGATGAGGAATCATCATCATCTTCAAGAAGAACCTTACCTTCGTAAGGTGTCCAACTGAACTTTCGATCATTTTCATCCTGGTGAGGACCTTCGTGCCCACCTGGAAGACGACAATGTGGAAATGAACATTGATTGCCAACAACACTTGGATCACTACTCCGTGCTGGAAGTCCATCAACAGCATCGGGTCTGCGTGACCGAAGTGCTTCATCCAGTGCCTCAGGCACTTGGGGAAAAACTGTTTCTCCAGCAGTTGCTACCGCTGATGGCACATCATCACCACCTTCTCCCTCTACATCACTCACTGCATCTCGATCTGGCAATGATTTGTTCTTTCTCTTCACCCCTGCTGGAACACTCACCCTTCGCACCTTCGGACGGTGCTCAGGCTTCAACTCAAAATGAGTCTCTCCAGTCCAACGCTCTTGCATAGATTTGCCTGGTGACTGGTTGAAGTCATCTGTGATTGTAACCGGTGGTCCTGCAGAAATGGGTGTTGCATGTGTCACTCACACAGTCAGTCTTTCTTCACCAACAGGACAACCTCCAACTCTTCCAGGGGAGAACAATGACAACCTTGGAATGCCATGTACTCGAATCAGCCATTTCTCCTCCAATCGCCATGTGTCTTGACGTGGCCTTGAAGAGGACGGTTCAATCTGAACTGTGGTTGGAGTTGTGTCTTGCTGCAGCTGCCTTTCAGAGGGTGTCTCACCAGTCACGTCTGTGAAGTGCTTACCAGTGAATTCTTTCATCAAAGTTTCCAATGTAACAGGCAACCGGTAAACTGCAGTTCCTTCTAAAGATGACTGCAACTCTTCACGACGAGTAAGCTGCCGGACTTGGTTGAGCTTTGCCTTCACTAAAGCTGCCCCAGTTGCAAGCCACAAAGTGCTACCTTCTTGAAGTAGTACTCGAAGAGGCCCAACCCAACGTCCGGTGGTCTTTCCTGGCTTGACACGTTGACGCCACAACATCACAAGTGCACCTGGTCGATATGAAGCTGAAGGTCTACCAACTGCATTGTTGAGCCTACTCATGCGGATCTTGGCAGACTCAATCTCGAATGCCACCTTGGCCTTTGCTCTTCTTTTCAGCAAACCCTCAAACCCTTTGATGGATTCAAACCAACTGGTACGTCATCCTCAGGTGCAGCTCCACGAGTCCACTGATATGGACTGAATCCAGATGAACCAATTGCTGAGTTATGAGCATGAGTTGCCAAATGCATTGCCTCGTCAATGTCAAGGTCTGGCATTTCTTTCATCAATCTCCGGGTTGTTGCCTTCAAAGCTCCAATGGTTGCTTCTTCTGCTCCAAGCACCCAGTGTGCTTCTGCTGGTGCTGTCAAAACTCCGATGCCACTACGACCGAAGTAGTCCAGCCATTCCTGACTGGTGAAATAGGAAGCAGGGTCTGAGATGACCCACTTTGGTGATGGATTCAATGCCAAATATTTGGAGAAACTCTTGGTCAAAATTGATGTGGTGGGTTCCCAATGCTTGTTTTCATCATCTCCAAACTTCTTCAAAAGATCCACTACTGTTAGACCACTTGCTCGATCTCTCCATAAAACGAACTTGGCCTTCAAGCTTGTGGACCCACCATCGTCCTTCACATCCGCATACTCAACCTCGAAAACGTCGGTGCCAACTTGCTCAAACAAAGCTGGTGTTTCTTCCAACGACGAAGGAGGTGCAGGATGTGGTCTTTTGGATTCAAGGCAATCTGGACATTGCAAATTTTCTGCCATAGTTTGTGCCCACTTCGGAGCACCTCTCATCTGCAGCATCTTCTTCAAACTTGCCATGGAAGGATGTCCTGATGCCCGATGAATCCTAAGCATCATCTGTCGAATCGCTGTCAACTTGGCCCCAGTGGGAGGTTCAGCTGGAAAGCGGTTTCGGCTCAAAGCAAGAATGTGAGGATCTTCACTCCTTGCTGTCTCTTCATAGGGATCGGCAGGACAACCACAAGGACACTGAAGCAAATAGTTTTGAACATCCTGCCCCAAAGATATGTCCTGCTTGTCCTCCATCTCGCTCCATGATGAAATCACTGCTTTAGCAATTGCCTGCACCATCTTCTGAGGATAATATGCAGATGCTTGAGCTATTGGACCGCGGCAGCACATGTTCAGAGTGTCCCGGACATCGATGTTGCAATGCCATCCACACCTTCTTATTTGAGGTGAGGACTGTCCACATTTTTAGAATTGGCACTCCTTGATATTCAAGGCCGTATGCACATCCGTGGAAACGAGCCCAATATATAGGTCTGTTCAGCTCTCTGCATTTCCTGATCAGTCTGGTGATAGCATGTGATTTCCAACCTTTGGTTGCATTGGTTGGCCATTCCCAGCCAAAGTCACCACCATTCTCTAAGACTTTGCAAACTCCTTCACTTACTTCATCAGCTCGCCGAAGGTCTCTTCCTTGTCTCTTCTCAAAAGATGCCCACTCAGCTTCAGAACGTTGACAAAGGTTCTGCAAAGGACTCAGTCTTGTACAAGCCAGGCTGACCCATGTCATCCGAGGAGGATGCAAAGTCAGGTCTTGCTTCAACATGCTGGTGCCCTTCTTGGTGTCTAAATCGTATCCTTCAGCGTAATTCACACGCTTGATGAAGTAGCCCTTGTCTTCAAAGGCACTGGCCAAAGCTGATTTGGGGGCACAAACAATTTCAACAAAGTCTGGTACTCCTTGAAGCTGTCCAAGTAGTCCACTGACCGGAGCCAACACCATTGCTCCAATCAGAGCTGCATTCCGAGACAACTTCATTGCAAGGTTGCCACCAACCCGATTGTTCGGACTTTGAGTTGGCAGCTGATCATTCCACAGTTTGGCCTGTGGTGATATGGAACATAGAGTCCCATCCGTAGTGCACGTGCAGGTCAACGAAGGATTGGTGTCAACCTGTGAGGAAAACAATGGTCCACTGTCGGCAGTGATCGTAGTGTCATTTTTATTTTGGTTTTGAGGATTTTGTGACGTGTGGATCATAGTCTGATCCTGGCCAACATCCATGCTGGCCCTTCTGCTCATGCGATGTCGAAGATCATTCAGGGCTGTCCAGATGACACCCCTGCTCCTTCCTTCTCCTTGGTCTCTTCCTCCTCGCTCGACACAATCGACATCACTTCGCAGGCTGGTGGATGCTGCTTCTTGGAGTTCATCTCGGCCTTCACCTTCTTGGGTTCTGCCTTTGCCTTTGGTGACCTCGGAGGATATCCCTTTGTCTCTGCAGTCGTGTTCTGAGCCATCATCATCTGCTGAATCGACTGCTCCAAAGGCTCTGCCTCCTTCTGGGTGATCACGGGTGCTGCTGATGACTTCGGTTGATCCACCGGTCCAAACATCTCCAGTCGTTTCATGTACTCTGGGTACGTCATGTTGATAGCTGCTGGAGTGCTGATTCCCATCTGCAACATCTTCCCTTTGATCTCCATAGTCTTCCCGGTCACCATGTTGGATGTGACCATCGCTGCATCCACTGTTTGCTCCAATTCTTTCAAGGCCAATCGAATCAGATGTGGTTCCGGCCCCATCTGCCTGAAGCTGCCATCCGTGCCCTTCTTGGGAAGGTATTGAAGTCGAAGGCCGCATCGAGTGCAAGTCACCCATGTCGCATGTTGGTTGCTGCGCTGAGGTCCTTGCTTGTGTGCTTGATAGCACGGATATCCCGTGATCCTGGGATCGTCGCATGCTGCTGCTTCCAACTTCGAGGCCATCTTCTCTTTCACCAAGAGACCTCTGAAGATTCTTGAGCCTTCGAGCCAACTGCTGCATGGACAAACTGGGTGTCTTTCCCTCTGCTTCCATCATGTAGATGCGTTCAATCTGAGAGTCTTCATGAAAGAGGTTCGCATCTGAAAATTCTGAACACCCAGACATGCCCTTGAAATCCAGCTCTTGGAACCAGACAGCCTGAAAGACATTGGAGACATCAAGGATCATGGGCTTCTCGGCCAGGTCAATGGTGATGTGGCCAGATTGCAATGCCTGCATTTGTACGGCATGAACATCATGGTCACCAGTACGATGCAGGACACCCCATTGTCATATGAAATCAAAGTTCTTTCGGATCTCAAAGTACGTGCTCCTAACAAAGGTGGTGTGGTTCGACCTGTGCCTCCAAGTACATAAAATGAGACTTGCCTCAAAGAAGTGTTCAAAAGATCAACTCGACTGACTGCCCGATCCCGATGCCCATTTCCAAATTTGAAAACAGGAAGATCACTGCAGCATACTTGATATTGAAATCCACCACTAAATATCATATCATGCAAAGAGTCAATCCCAACTGCATTCTCTGTCGCACCAGTGTCAAGGACAACCCGAGTATGTGCTCGACCACGAGCTGCCAGATCATCCCACTGCACTGTCATGACATGCAATTCCACTTCATGAAAATATGCTTTCCCTTTTCCTTTGGAGGATTTTCCAAAACCCTTTCCTTTCTTTCCAGGTTTTCCTTTTCCACTGCTCTTTGAAAACCCTTTTGAAAATCGATCCGGACAATTCTGATAGCCATGATGGGGACTATTGCAAATAAAACATGGTCCAAAGCCCTTTCCAGACTTACCCTTCGATGAAGATTTTCCTTTACCAGTTGAAGACGAAGGGGAACCAGTTGATGATTTTCCTTTACGGTCATAGATTCCGGTGCAAAATAGCCCCTGGCCTGCCTCACACGACGAACTGCGTCTCGTGCTTGTTGAAGTGTCTTGTTTGCTTCACCTGCAAGGGCGAATGCTTCGCGCAGTTGGGTCTCTTCTGGGTCATTTGAGTTTTCATCAGGCATAAGCTCTTCCTCATAGCGATCTTGATCATGACTATCCCAGTATGCTGTTAGCTCATTCCAGTCATCATACCAGTCATTCCAATAAGAATCATAGTCATACCACTCTTCTGACCCATATGAACCCGGGGAACCATCATGCCACGATTGATCATCAAAATAAACATCTGCAGAATCATGCCACCAGTCATCATCATTCCACCAAATTCTTCCAGGTTTAGAAGTTGTTCTCTCAGGATCATCTGCAAAAAGAGTACGGAGAGATCTACGAACTGCTGTGAAATGTGTAGAATTACTCGTCTGCACCAGAATATTCTGCCTTTCACTATGACTAAGTCTGCATGCTTTCAACAGTCTATAGCCCCTCAACTCATCTGAAAAGAAATCCAAACCAGGTGCTGGAGGTACTACTGCTGGAGGCACTGTTGATTCCACGTTTGGTTCCTCTGAACCACGCTCCCGGCTTCGAGCACCAGAGACAGGAGATCGAGATGGAGTTGATGGAGGATCCACTTCAGTCCTAGGCTTTGCTTGAGATGCCAAGAAGGATGTTCCTAGACCTCTGTCCTGTCTGGCACGAGTCAAAGCCTGTTGAAGTTCAGTGAAGAGCTCCTCCTCCCTCACGATCAATTCTGAGATACTTTCTTTATCTCTTCTACGCATGTTGCTCCAACGCTCTAATCTGCTGAAAGAATCTGGGATAGGAAGCTGTTGTAAAGGAGATTCCCGAAGCACAGATAAAAATGCATTCAAACCATTTTCACCTTCAAATGCATCGGGGTCTAGATGTTTTACAACTGACTTTGCTGCCCCTGATAAACGGCCCCACAGTCTAGCTACTACCAACTTTCTTTCACTCTCCTTGGTAGCACGTGAGAACCATTTGCAGGCAGTTGCATAAGATTCAAATTCAGCTGGATCGCCGCTCCAAGACGGCACTTCATCATACTTGCCCTGGACCGCCATATCCCGGGGGTATATTCAGGAGCCCCCCCGGCCTGGCTCCGCTACCATGCAATTGAGGAACTGGCACCAACCAAAGATGCAATGCGAATCACCAACAAAAGGTGAATACCATGAGCCGCCGCACGGCCGCAAGTGAACCTTTCTTTTAACACTGGCTCGGACCCACCCTGCGGACGTTCACACATGCCTGACATCTCATGACCAAAGTCTCACTCATGACAAGGAACCTCAGTGTGTGACACATGGGAAATTTCAGAATGAGCAACGGCCAAACCCCACGCCCAACACCACGCCCAACCCAGCCAGCGCGCACAGCACGCCCAACACCACGCCCAACCCAGCCAGCGCGCCCAGCACAGCCAAACCCCACGCCCAACCCACGGCACGCCCAACACCACGCCCAACCCAGCCAGCGCGCCCAGCACTGCCAAAACCCCACGCCCAACCCAGCCCAGCGCGCCCAGCAGGGCCAAATCCGCGCCCAACCAAGCCCAGCGCGCCCAGCAGCGTGTCCAGTCTATTTTTTCTAAGAGAGAACCCCACAGGTAAACCTGNCCCAGCGCGCCCAGCAGGGCCAAATCCGCGCCCAACCAAGCCCAGCGCGCCCAGCAGCGTGTCCAGTCTATTTTTTTCTAAGAGAGAACCCCACAGGTAAACCTGTTTGGGGAAATAGGGTTTTCCATTATATACCATCCATTTTGGGGTACCCCTATTTTTGGAAACACCCATATATGTATAGTTTATATTGTGCCCCACATCAGTGTTTAGACATTTCCAGCTGGGTTAATTATGACAAAGATGTCTAAATATCTATCCGTGTGTATATCTTTAACATTTATATGATTACATACATCATGTATATAAACACCAACCAAAAAAAGACTCAGACATACAGGCGTAAAGAGTAAGGAAACATATTTACATACATGCAAACCCTCGAAATTAAAAAAACAGCCCTCGCTTTCTTCCAGAGAGAGAGAGAGAGACCTGGAAAATGCTCACCTCATATCGGAATGTCAAATATAGATGTATATATAGATGTTCTGCTTGTTGTTTGAAAAGTTCATCTGGCTAAATTTCAGCGGGGAGTCGCATCATGAATCATACCCTCGTGGTGAGTTTTCATCTTGTATGTCAAATGACTCGTCAAAGCCCATTAAATTTCAAGCAGGTTGGTTAACCATCCCAGCATCATTATCATGTGTGCTCTTAGATTTGCTTCTTGCCATAATGATTGAAAAAGAACATATTGCCAAAAGGTAATGGCTTCCATGGTACAAAGAGATTTGAAATGACAAGAAGGTCTCCTTTAAACAAATAAACAAATCCCCAAAGTACTGGATGGATGTTTTTGTTGTAGGTCAAAAAATCCATCCTTTCATCACCTAAGAAAAAACCACCCTGCCTGTATCAACTCCTAGATGTAACAGCTTGTTCCATACCTATGGTCAAGAGGGTCAACAAGACATCAACTGGATCAAAATTTAGGGATCCCTTACGGATACCCCCTTCACAGATTTTTTGCAAATTCTGGTTGGTTAATAGGGGATCCTTCCAGTGGCTTGTGATGATCCATATTCTGTATACATTTACATATGTATGTATATATAAATGACTGGATAGTATATGGTATATCCTAAAGGTCCTAAGGTGACCCCCAAGTTAGGGTGAAAAGGATAAACAGTGAAGATTCATACGGATCAAAATAAGCGAACATGTGTATTTTTCTTGCTTGTGGTTGCTTTCCTAGAGGCGAGATCACCCTTTGAAAATTTGGGACCCCCACAATACCCCTAAAAAGCTAAATGAAGGAAGTGAACAGGTTCAATTTCCAGCCACGTGTTTTTTCGGCGGTTCTTCGGTGCTTCTGAAAAAACACAAATATATCAGCTCTTTTAGCCGCTGAAAATACCATGGATCTGAGTGAAGTTGAATGTCATCTGCAAGAATTGGGATCACTTAGCATTTGTCATCTTCAAATGTTAAATGCCAGGTGAGCCACAAAAAAAACGGCCTTACTTTCCATTGTACTGGTTGTTTAATATGGATCCTTATAATGGTTTATTACAATGCCCACATAACTGGGTAGTTTTTCATCCCCTAAAGCCGATATAGCCCAAACAACCAGGTTGCTCAGGTGGGCTACAAGACCACTCCAGTTCTTGAACTGATTCTGACTCCCTCACTGGATTGCAATATAATATCCTCTCCAAATACCTCCAAAATCAACTATACACAATATAATATATACACATGACATGATGCATTCTTTAGTATCTAACCAACAACATCTTGAGGTGTTCCCCCCTCAAACCTGTGGCTAAACCGCACTTTCCCTTCAAACCAAAACCAGCAAGCTCCCCCCAAAGCCCGGTGCCTGAATTTTGGTGGAAGTGGAACATAGCCAGTCATCATCAGCTTCAAATCCATTGGGAGGTGAAGCAGCATCTAAGACCTCCGCCCAGCTTGGGATGTTGGAGCAGCATCGATCAGACCTCCAACAGCCCTCCCTGAAACTAACAGCGAGTTTACACCTGAAAACAAATGCTTGGAAGATGAGCCTTTCCTTTCTTAAATTTTGAGAGGCAAACTGTTAGTTTTAGGGAGGTTCAGCCAATTTTTTTTAAAGAATCCTGAAAATTGTTCATTTGGAACATTGGTTTCAGATACAGTATGATTTTTGTTCGATTGTTGTAAGATTTTGGAGGCAACAAAACTTTGGGATTATTTGAGAGATATTCTTACAACATGCTGGGTTGGCTTTAACAACATCATGTTCTGTCTATATCATAGTAATCAGAAGTCAATCTCAATTGACTGGACCTTCAGTTGGGGTTCCAAATAAAACATGTTTTCCTTAGGGACCTTTTTTGGTCAAAATCACACCCGAAAAAATTTTCCCCAAAAAGATACCCCAAAATGATGGACCTTCGAAAGGGTGGCAAAACCCTCCTCTAAAATGTGGCAGGTTTTTTTAGTATCTAACAGTATCTATGTTAAATTTCAGGGGTGCACACTCCCTGAAACCAACAGCGAGTGTACACCTGAAAATTGATGTTTGGAAGGTAAAATGTCCTCTTGGGATGGCCTATTTTTGGGGGGGACTATGTTAGTTTTAGGGAGGGTTAGAATCAGCTGGTGGATTCCCATCTGGGCCGGGGCCCCGCGCCGTACTGACGTGCCGTTGCTGAAAATATTGAGCCAAACGCGTCTCCTTGAAGAGTTGGGCTTGGAAGGCTGCTCATGGGAAGTCAGAAATCACGCTTCAATGGGCAACATGACAAGGAATTAACGGATTGCTGATTTCAACCCCCTTTCAAAAAGCATATGCTTATCAAATTCAATCTTGTCCCCCCAAACTTTGGGAGGATAAAAAACACCTTTGAAACCTTTGAAGCCAGCACCTATAACAACATCGCAAATCCAGTTCCTTTTGCTGAAAAAAAAACGTCACGGGGAGATCTCCTGCGACATGTTACTGGACTTCATCTGGGCTTCCTGAGGATGCAGTGCTCAAACATGACAGGTGCGACCCTTCGCTTATCAGCATGCCCCAACCAGTTGTATTAAATCGTGAGCTTCAGAATTAATATTGGATGAACTGTGGGCAAAAACATCCTTGCAAAATGGACTTCTGCGGAGGTTGCAATGATGATGTGGGATTCATCATAATCAGCTGGTGATGTTTTCAGGATCGTAACTCGTCATGAGTCCTATGCGGAAGAGTTTTCGCGCATCTTGTAAGTCATTCAACATTGCTTTGCCAATCCAAGTGACATTATATTGGTAAATAACCCTGACATGTATCTTCCCATATCTTTTGGTACCCAACCTGAAATGAATGGTCACTTCCGAGCAACAACTTCCATCACTGAAACGCACCTTCAATTCCTTCACTTCTGCTTCGTAGACCTTCGAGGTGGCTGGTCGAAACGTATCTATAAATAAGTCTGGAAATGAAGCTTACAGCCATGAATCATGGAGAATCTTCTGATTCCTGCTAATGGATGAATCACCTATGGAGAATCATCTGATTCCTGCTAATGGCCATTAGGTAAAACATGTTCTTTCTTCGCTGAATTGACTTTGAAAGGAATAGAATAGTTTGTACAAAGCGTGTGCTGTAATTTACGAACCTGGATTTTTCTTTTGAAAGAAGGGTGATTCTTTACTGCGCCACTTTTGGGGGTGAGGTTGTGTAATGTTGCTATGATTTGGCTAGATACAGCAGTTGTATAATGCTATCTGCTATATCGGTCTAAATCTATTCGGCACTGTCTGAGACTGCAGCATCTCATTCAGAGTTGACACTTGAGGCACCCCGGGGCCGCCAAAAAAAATACTAATTACCAAAATTTGCCTTCTTTTGTTGATGTCCCAAAAAAATATCGAAATCCAGCAACTATCAATCAACATATTCGTATAAAAACTCCATTCCTTAATAAATGTCCACTACGACTACGAGGGTGGATGTTTTTCTCCCACCGACAAACCCTTCGGGCGACCCTGACCAAGCCCTTCGGACAGTAAACTGCCATCGCTGATGCCAAGAACTGTCCCGCAGCCACGGGCAGGTCTTAGCGACGTAAGGAGATGTTTGGAATCAGGGGTTTGTGTTGAACCGGGTACAAGCTTTACACCCCAGACATTTATATAACATGAAACCTCCCTGGAAAAGGAGATTCCTTTTGGAAACCATCATTTTTCAGGTTCCATGTTAAATTTCGGGGGAAGTAAAGGATGCTTTGTCCCATCATAGCATTATGAATTTAAGTCACCTCAGCTGGTATAACTTCACCTTTTGCATCAGGGTTCCGCATGACCACAAAGGTTCCGCAGCTAAAAATCATTTCTGTTGGGGTCCCCCCGCTTTTTGAGACACCCAAAGAGCAGGAATTGCAAAATCCCTACTATAGGCCGTAGATTGTGTGCCAGTACCACTTTCATCCTCCAGATTTAAAGGATCCATACTATAATATCATGTACATCGAAATGACAACTCGAACACTTGAAGCATCGGCCTCCATCACTTCTGGCGCCGGAAGAGTACAATTCTCATCAGCAAGTCTTGGGGAAAAACGATAAATGCCTTGTAAAATGCCACATATGTGAGATGACTGGAGTGTTTCTGATTCCCAAACCTGTTGATGCACTCCCCAAAACTAACAGAGCCCCCGAAAGGGAAAATTTCATCTTCCAAGCATCAATTTTCAGGTGTCAACTCGCTGTTGGTTTCAGGGAGGGTGATTCCCCCCCATCCCAATCAAACAAAAAAAACCTCCACTTTGATACTGTTGATGGAAGAAATCCGGCGATCACCACCTGGGATGTATCAAGCCCACTAGATGATGGGATCTCAACTACCTTTCCCTCAACTGGTGGATTTCTTGAATTTCTGAACCATCAACAGTATCATTGGGACCACGTAGACCTGGCAGATTCAAATTTTCAACCCCAAGTAACTGGAGCTCAATAGAACTGCCACCACATTCCAACCTCAGGGGCCACCAAGAAAGGATCATTTTTGCGATCCTACATTTTTAGGTTCGGGAATCCCAACCAAAAAACCGTTAAAAATGCCACTATAACTGGGGTGAGGGGTAGATCCAAGTTTATTATCAACAACTGGGGTGAGATTTAAAATTAGGAGGTAAAACCTGGGATGATACCAAAACGCTTTTCGTCGTTTCCTTGTAGGAATGGTAAGCGGAAAGTATGGACACTTTCCGAGTTATTGTCTTCCAAACACCATGCCTTTTAAGGGGTGCCATCTATATGTATGTATCTGTATGTATCTATATATATATATATACATACGTTCGAGAGGGCACCCTGTTTGACAAACAGCCCCTCTCCAACACACAAAATTCAAGCGGAACATCACGGATTGATACAACTTGATGATGGTAACTTGTTTTCAACAAAAGTGCTTGTTACTTTGGGCCGTTTCCCCAAAAGCTGAAAGCAAAACATATTTGAACTCACAAAAACAGAAGGGCTTTTTTGCAAAACGTAGTTCAAACCACCACCTATTTGAAGAGTTTGAGGACTCAGAGTCCTCATAAAAAGTTTCCGGGCGAATTGGATGGCTTTAGATGCTTGCTCACACCTGCATTCCAGAAAACAAATGCATCTACCATGCTTTGAATTTATATATCTCTAGGGCCATAATGGTGACGATTTTACCTGATCCGTAAAGTATGCATGCATCGATTTTCACATGCATCTACCATAGTATAATTTCCTCCCGTAACCACTCATGATCCACTTGCCACCTTTATTTCTCGACGTTGATTCCCAAAAACGCCAACAAACGAAACGTATGAAAAGCGAAAATGGCAAATTCCGTTTTGATCAACCAGTACCCATAGGATCCATGAATGGTATATGTACCTACATTGGTTCATTTTTATGGTTTTCCTGTATGTATATATATATATAAATATACAAGTCCCATGGATCCTACGGGGGTTTTATGAGATTGCCACTGAGTATTTGAATGCTGCTCAAGTGATACTGGTAGATTCCATCTGAATGCTTTCATTTTCTCAACACAACGAAAAAACAGCTAAGCTCCCAAACGACGCACCTGGCAGCTAGCAGCTATTTTTTTGGGCCCCAAGAATATGGTTTATAATACGGTTAGTGATGTCACTAACTGTATTTGCTGGTTCTGGAAGTTCCCATGGGAAATTCCACCAGGAAACTGTGCAAATTTCATTCAGCTGCGGGGGTCCCAGTGTTTTGGTGGGGCCCAAGGCTTTGAAACTTGACAGGGACCCATGCTGTCCGTTGTTAAACGAGAAGCTACACTATTGGAGGCATCTGATTCAGATCATCTGCAAACAACATCCAAAGTGGTGAAATCTGAGCATATTTGATCAAAGAACATGACATAATTGCAGCAACACACTGGTCGTTTACAGCCCTCAAAACCAACATGGATGGTGTGTAGATGTTTTCATTTGAAAGATTGATCAGGTTCCATGCTAGTCTTCGAGAGGTTCCAAGTCATGGGTCAATTCTTGCTAGAAAGATATAGAAGTACAAGGCTTTCCCTTTGTTTGAGTGTAGAATCACCATGCAAACCTTCACTGCACCCTTACAACGCAATGCAATTGGAGTTGATGGGATCATCTATTCATTTATTAGATGATCTTGTAATGTCCAGACCGTCGGGATGTTTTTTTGTCCAGACCATGTGAACAAAGGAGCACCATCTAGTTATGCTTACAATCCTCAAATGAAACACTTGGGGGGTGTTCCATCTTTTTTAGCAAGTTCTTCAAGTACCTCGAAAGATTGGTGCCAGTAATCTAAGCCCACCCATCCCCGAAATAGCTGGCCGTCATAGTCAGCCTTTAAAAAAAAAGGACAATGGGGAGTAGTAATCCTCAAAGAAGGCGGGCTAACTATCTACTCACGTAATCAACAGCAAACAAAATCGACAAACAACCAAAAAACCATGGAATTTCTTCAAACATGAAAAATCACCTATCATCCATTTGTAAAAAAAAAGACAAAAACCTCGGCCTTAGCAACAGCTTTTTAGCTACCAAAAGTCTGCTTGGTTTCGTTTCGGCCAACCTCCGCTGCTCGTAAGATCAAGGCTGGGGGTTTTCCAGCTGCACCTCGCTGTGTTTCAGCGCGGAGAAAAACCCCCCTGCTGTTTTAATTCACAAGAACAGCTCAGGGGGGGGGGGGAAGGTTGGTAGGGTTTACCTCTACCAGTATAAAAATCCATAGATTACTAGTTCACTAAAATGCACCCAGATACAAGCAACATCACTGCTTATCGTCAGAAGTTGGCTGCCTCTACAAAGTACACCCAAAAACCAGTTATAAGTACCGGCCCCATTACTTGTCCTTCCACAACTTACAGGGTGAAATAACCTAACCTATAACCCCAGTTTACCCATTTGTATCATTTATTTTCGGCCATTTATAGGGGGCCCCACTTCCAACCTCCACTTCCAACTGGTTTCTGAGCTTCCCTGACCACCCACCAAATCAGGCAGCTGCAAACATTCAACGCCTCGTACGGTGGGGATAGGAGGTGTTAATGATTAACAAAGACCTAGCGGCAGATATGAGGTGAACCAACCCTTCATACTGTTGATGGAAGAAATCCTGCACCAGTTGATAGATAGTTTATCCCATTATTGACAAGGTTTTATACATCCCAGGTGGTGCAGGATTTCTTCCATCAACAGTATGGGTTAATAATACAACCTTCTATCAAAAAACACCTGTTTATCCACTATTAGCTGCACATAGCTCCAGGTTTTTTTGTTGGGCGAACCAACCCTTCGTGCGGGAAATGGCTGAGTAACCCCAAAATGTGCAGCGGAGAAGATTGAAGAATTGGAAACTGTAGTTGTTTTGGACAAAATTCTGTCCTGTGAAACTAGGTTTTTAGTTCACCAACTAAGATGTTTGGGGAGGATTTTGCCCAATCCTAACGATGTTTTGGTGGCATCCCAGGGTGGCCCTAAGAAATGCCGAATGATTCCAGATACACTGCACTTGCATTTATGTAGACAAAATCTGTGTGTACAAATATATATATATATATTTATATATGTAGATACATGTATATGGCTAAATGATTTGTGTATTTTTATGTGCGTGTGTATATATATATATATATGTATGGCTGCATGATATTTACACATATATACGGGCTATGATATGATTATATACATGATATATGTACCATAGCCCCTGGCTGAATTTGATCATCTACCAACCTGGATTTCCTAGAAATTGCTTAATATTGACCAGTTTGAGGGGGGAAATCCTTCAACAGTTCCATCACATCTTCATCATTCACCCAGGTATATTATAGACTATATATAATTATGTACTGTTTATGCGTGATATATATTATGTATATTAGTATTTCAAATAGAAAATGGCCTTGTCTCCAACTCGTGGTCTTAAAAGAATTCTCTGATGTTCATCTTTTTACTGCGTAGTTCAAAAATCCGGCAGGAAACCTCACTATTGCTTTTTGGATGTATCAAAATAACCCCATCCTGATGGCACATTCATTACCCTAAAAGCTCAACTGCTGCAACTGCCGCAACTGCTGATCCTGGGACTCCCAAACTCTTACCCTGCTCCTGTTGTCAAACAAAACCACGCCAGCCGTTGAGAGATGACCCCCCGAAAAAATGATTCCGGATGACCATAGCGATTTGTGACATTTGCTTGTTGGATGGTTCTTTTAAAATCTTACCATAGACTGATACTTATTCTCCAACAAAATGTGTGATTTAGTGGTACCAGTACTTGAAACTTTCATGTTTGTTCACCTCAAGTTGAGCAGCAATGTAAAAACTTCGCAGTGGACATGTTGGGCGCATGTTTGAAAGGGAAGGAAAGCCAAAACCGGGCGGTTTTTCTTCAATCAAATGAATCATTTCTCGGTGTTCGACTTTTTGCAAAACTGTTTGAAGTCCCTGATTTGAAGACATCCCCATCCCTGTCGGGGCAGATCAATCAAATATGACTTTCTGAAGTACTGCTTATTTATCTACACTGAATCTTCGGGCAAAGCTTTGAACCCTGACCTTAGACCAAATTAGACTTTGAACCAAGAATCAGAAAAGAGCACCAAAATCTTCAAGACCTCTTGACAAGTGACGATAGGAACCTGAACCGCAGGTGACTTTAGCAAGTCGATAAGTCCCAACACTCATGGCCAAACAACCTGAGATGTTCACCCTTATCTGAACCAAACCTCCATCTTTAAGGCTTTGATCCTGAAATTGAAAAAAGCCTAAACACCCAAAAGTGCCTGGAAATTTTCTAATGGAGGCTACATTCCCGCCTTTTCCAACAACAAAAAAAACAGCCTTTTTTGGGGGGTCTATCGGCTTGCCTTCTGCGCATCTTCGATGGCAACCAACCTCGAGGGTTGGCCATGATGGAGACACCAAGGTGATGTGTTAGTTCCATAAGGGGTCAACTCAGTAAAAGGGGGTGGTACACCCCAAAAAAATTAACGACTGGAACCTGAGAATATGCCCCTGGTAGGGGAAAATCATCTGAACCAAAGCATCATTTTCGAGTTCTATGTTAATCTTCCGGGGGGGTGTACTACAGTACCCTCATAAACAACTTGTTTGCAGCCTTTTGGCAACCGCAATCAACCTTGCAGCTTGCTACAATGGATGTTGTGACGGTCTTCCAAGTGCAAGGATTCCCTTTAAAATGGGCAAAAGTATATACACATCATCCTTTGAATATCATACCCAAATGATAAAAGAAATCCACTTGAAACTTGAAACCTGGCGCATCTTTTTTCGAATATCTTATTCTTACTCATTCCCTCAAAAATGATATGGTTTTTCCCTGTGTTGAAAGATCTTCCTTGAAAAATGTAACCCTACTCATCCACTTCCTTACCGTTAAACCATCAACCTCAATCAACTCACCATTCCTGAGACTCCCTGGCAGCTTGCCCAGGATTGTAGCATCCTTTCGTGGCTGGCTTCATCGTTGAGAGTTTTGGAAGGGGGGGTAGGGTATACTTTCGGTCTACCCCTCACCCAGTAACAGTCACAAATAAAGGTTTAGGTTGGGATTAGCTACTAAAAATGGAATACAATAATACAGTAATCCTTTTTTTTACTTTTACTGTGGGGGGGGGGGTTCTAAGGTATACTTTTTCATTGGATTCACATGTGATACATGAAAAAAAACGTCTCTCTTTCTGACATGTCTTCAGGAAAAAACACATGGTATGATAATAGTATCAAAACCCAATGGTTTTTAGACGTTTGAACGCACAACTTCCCAACTCCTAGAAGAAATCCATCCCAAAAAAAGAGGTGTTTTCCGACCCAAAATCTCACCAATTCAAGCACACGCCGATTGTTTCATTGTTGTTCCAAAGGTCCACAGCTTTTCAACTTCAACTCCTAA
This sequence comes from Breviolum minutum Mf 1.05b.01, assembly GCA_000507305.1. Classification (NCBI taxonomy): domain Eukaryota; class Dinophyceae; order Suessiales; family Symbiodiniaceae; genus Breviolum; species Breviolum minutum. The sequence goes on from DF241085.1 coordinate 19,161, forward strand.
ATTCCATCCCGGAAGTTGCCTCAGCAGCAGCTAACTCCAGCAATGGCGTGGGACCAGGACCTAGTGAAATAGATTGGACCATCACCAACCGTGCCGCAAGTCACGTTGAAAATGTTGCTGGTTCTTTGAGCATCTGTTGGTTAAGGCGCTAGGCAGTAGAGAAATCGGTTGGTTTTCTTGCAGTTTTGGGGTTTTCAACTTACAAAGTATTATTACACCTGAAATTAAGTCCTGTCCTGCAATTTCCATTGTCGTAGAGAGCATGTATGGGCAAATAGAACGTCAGACTCATTCTTAGCGGTTGAGAACGCTCACTTTGCAAGAAGTGGTGTTGTTGAAATGGCTGAAATGGTCAAAAAACATGGAACAAGGAACAGTGCAACTGAAATTCCGATAAACACTTCGTGGTTGCGGAAATTTAGCCTGAGTAGATGTGCGAATTCACCTCCACATTCTGTATCTACATATCATCTACATACTAGTTGTGTAGACCAAAATACTTCTGAAGATTTGTAACCTTGGTCCTGGAACCCCAGCCCAAATCATCTGAAACCAGCATTGTGGTCCTCACATCTTTTATATTGTTTTGGCCCATTCTTATATATATGTATATATATAGTGTATATTTGACATATTCCTCTCCCCGAGCAAGGAAAATGCCTATGACATTATTCCATTGAGTTATGGCGCGATTGCGTCTATAATCATTGGACTGGGATACAGAACTATCTCTCTCTGTACATACAAACGATGTGTATGTATATATACATATGATGTATGCGTATCATACATCCGAAAGTATATATGATATATATGACTTAATATGTGGGTGTTTCCAAAAATAGGGGTACCCCAAAATGGATGGTTTATAATGGAAAACCCTATTAAAATGGATGATTTGGGGGTACCATTATTTTTGGAAACACCCATGTAGAGAAATCACTTCATCTTCATTCAGCCACCACCGAGGATCCACCCCCCGGATCCACGGGGGGACTTTCCCAGCCTACCACCTGGAGCCAATCTTTTCGCCACTGGCGACGGGTGGCTTCCTTGCGAGCAAGGTGGCTTCCCAGGATGGTTGTTGTGTTTTGTTTCCCTAGGGAAAGCAATAAGATGTCCTATGAAAAATGATACGAAAAATGGATCAATTTCAGATGTCCTATTCAAAAATTTACGGTTGGTGGGTTGATAACTCCATTTGAAACGTATTTAGTTAAATTTCAATCATTTCCCCCATGCAGGATTTGAAAATAAAATATCTGTGAAATAGCCAAATGCTGTATCAATATGTATCAATTTGAGAAGGAATCTGTCAGAATCTGCCAATCGTCAAATGCTACCATCAATTCCCTTTCAAATGCCATTAAATTATAGCCAAATGCACTTCGGTTTCAAAAAGATAGGCACGAGACATGTTTCTGTTTTCGATATAGCTGGTTCTACGAATATCCTCAGTTTCCCTACTCAGACCGCTTTGTAAAAAGACAGCTCTAAATAGATCTGGACGGCTTGGCATGGGTTTTCCCATGAACCCACCATGGTACATTAGGACTACCATTAAGTTTTGATGGCCAAAATCTGCTAAACTAGTTGAGTATCATTTCCATCTGGAGTATCTTGCTATACTGGTAGTTTCATAGGGATTCCTATCATGAACTATCATAATACGCGATGAAGAGGAGTATAACCCCCTACACCAAACAGAAGCAACCTAGGGTTTTAATCACTTTTCATATGGCATACCCAAGTTGTACTGGGGGTATGTCCCAGGAAGCTAGTAAGTGGGTAGTCATCAGGTCATATGTCTCACAGGTACCGTTCAATCGTGTCATCACCATAGGACCTCCCAGAGGATAAGGGAATTCAGCCTTTCAATGCACCACAAGGAAAAAGTGGTAGTTAAACAACTCTGATCACTAGAGAGCTTGCGGTTGAGGATGGGGACCTTGGGGAATGCCTAGGTTTTTTTTAAACCAACTCTACAAGCAATTCAACTGCATCAGGAAGCAGGTACAGGTGGCCCGGCATTTAAACAGACTTAACACTTGAAGATGTGTCGACTAAGCACATCTAATGTCCAAACTAAGCCGGAAGTATATCAGCCTTTCTGGGAGAGTTCCCCCTTGCTTTTCCCATGAATTCTTGAAAAAAAAACTTGCGAGGTCAAGTTGGCAGTTCAGGAAACACCCATGAGGAGTTTCTGGTTGGTGGTTGAACCAACCCATCTGAAAAATATGCTCGTCAAAATGGGTTCATCTTCCCCAATTTTCGGGGTGAAAATTCCAAAAATATTTGAAAAAACCACCACCTAGAGGCCTTATCTGAGCTTCCCAGACCGATGTGCCACAAACTTTTTCGAACTCACGGTACAAATCGGGCAATCCAATCCCTGTCGCTTCGTGACAAACCCCAAAGGTGACCATCCCGGAAACCGCCCAATACCAACCTTCTCTATAAGCAAATTTTTGGGCACTAAGGGGGATGACTTTTCCTCAAAGTTCTGGCAAACTAAATGGTAGATTTTCATGGGAATCTAAGCCGGGCAAAAAGGAGCGGATGACACTTACTGAACACTATACCTGAGCAAAATGATTGCGCTGTTGGGTTTTAATTTCCCGGTGAGTTTTTTAGGGGAATGAAAGAAGAGCCAAAATCCAAGTACCCAGGAATCGCCCAGGTACTTGGTATACTTTAGTCGCAGAAATCAGGTCACTTTTTTATCGTTAGCACTTTTGGCACATTCTAGTTGCGAGAGCTTTTTCACTTTATCGTCATGATACCTTCTGACAGGTTTTAGTCGGAACTTTTAGCAGTTATACGGTTATACGATTTTGGTTTAGTCGTACGAACAACGTACCTCCGGTATCACCTTCACCGACACTAATCCCCATGCACCACCAGGTCCACCGGTCCCCCGCACCATGTCTGAGCAGAACCTGCCGTGGTTCCAAGAACCCCAAAAGGGTGAACTCCGTGGGGAGTTCAATGCAGGACGGCACAATACGAGTGATGCTTGGGCAATTCTAGCAAGAACAATAGTCAACCTTATAAAGATAGATTTTCTGATGTACATATTGTGCATTATTGTGCATAATACATATGTTTTTTACAGTACGAGTATAGTCATATATATATATTGTTGTTATTGTTGTGATCATCTTTAGATGTCGGCATGTTTTATTTCTTCGCTTCACCTCATCTTGAAACCATCCTGGGTGGACAATGACCATCATACTGGCCAATTGAACCTGCCAGGCCCCTTTTGTAGGAATATTCCTTTACCCAACTTGCTCATCAAGTAGGACATTTTCCCCAAGAATCTCCATGTTTTCTCTTGTTAGACTACAAGACTCCAATTCGGATTGCTAAGTGCGTGTTTTGGAACGACTATCCTATGAATCGTTGGATTGGAATCATAAAAATGCAATGACCAGGGCCAGTCATTGAACCACTTGATCAAATAGGGTCTTTCACCAAGCTGGAAGAAACTGGAGAATTCTACGAGGAGTTCCCTAACCACACTGTTTCTTGTGGAAATCCAGCACATGAAATCCTTTTAACTTTTCGAAACAAATAGCTCAATGGAAAAAAGCCTGGTTGTTGGTGGCCAAATATACCATTGCAGTCATCCATGTGATCCCTTCTTGCAAAATGACCCTCAAAAGGTCGGGGGAAAAAGACTTCGAGTCAAGCAACATGTTTGTTGGGTTTTCTATTGTAGAGGTTTCTTCACGCTTTCGAATTTAAATTGCTATGCCCACCAGTCTGAGTCACCATTCACTTTCATATGAATCAATTCCATGATCTTGCCACAAAATAACCACCCCTTAAAGGCGATTGCTTCAAACCTACCACCCGGGAAAGCTCGGGCAGAAAAATCCTTTCCCAGCTCGGTGAAACTTACCACGCCGCCTCGACCAAGTTCCATTGACCTCAGGTCAAGAAGGTCAACTGAAGTTGTCAGGTTTTTTTTTTCAGGAGGCAGTTGGTTCCTCCAGTTTCCAATAACCACCCAACCCCAATTGACTCTGAAAGCTTTTGACCACAAAACAAAGGATCTTCAATACTTCCTTGCCAAAGTTTAACGATTTTTCTTGAACACTTAATTAAGAGACTTGATTAACAACTTACCCCTGCCCCCTGCCATCTCCAATACAAACCCCACCAAACTTAATCATGATTCTCTTGGGAGGGCAGGACACGCTTAAGACATATTCTTTCTGAGTTCTGCCGACCCAATCATCAAAATGGAGGGAACGTCCTTTCATGAAACCTACCGACCGACTTAACAACTGCTTCTTTCCCTTCAAAAAAAGGGCAACAACTTTGCACCCACCATACCGTGCTAAAGAACCTATAATGGGTGTTTCCAAAAATAGTGGTAATTACCCCCACATCATCCATTTTCAATAGGGTTTTCCATTATAAACCATCGATTTTGGGATGGCTCTCTCCAAATCGACCCTCGACCCCGACCTGCTTTGGCACATTGTGCGACCAAGGTTTCGCCCAAACTGGCAGGACGGCTCATGGCACAAATTTTTGGCCGAGGAAAAAACGGTGGCTTTTTTTTTGGCCTGGAGATGGTTGGTATAGAATTTCCCTTTTTGACACAAATTGTTCAAAGAGATGATACTGTATATAAATGATGTTCAAACAGCAAAAACTGGAAATTTTTGGAAAGAAACAAGTACTCAGTCAATTAAACTACTACTTTTGTGAATCGGCGTGAATTAAAAAAATCTGATACCATTTCCAGCACGAAAGGGTCAAACTCTTCTGTTACTAATAAGCGTATCATCATTCATCATCAGCGATTCGTGCAGCAAACACCCGGACGAGACATGGGTCATCTATGGTCATCTACTGGTGCGAGTTTGGTTTGATGGACAATCTTGCATGGCATCCATGATTAATGCTGTTGATGGAAGAAATCCTGCACCAGTTGATAGGTAGTATATCCCACTATTCACAGTATGGATTGGGCCCTGTTTAAACACTGGAAAACCAGTGGATAATGGAGGTTGATAGGATTCCCTTCATAAAGATGCATAGATTATTGACCCACTGTTCCAGGGTTTATGCAGGCCCCAATGGATAATCATCGTGAGTTTCTCAATTGTCATCATCCAGAGGACGGGGGACGATTTTGGTTTTCTGGCGGTTGAGTTCTTAATCATTCATTGAAATATCTTGAGGCAGGCATAAGGTTCAAGGCTTTCATTCAAGAACATTTGACTTGAAACGCACAAAAAGGACTACTCGCAAGATGTAGAACAGTTGACAATGCTAAACCAGTAGGAATACAAAATCATGACTCTATTATTGTAGCTGCATAAAGTAGAACCTAAGGTACGTTCTGACACCAACTCCAAAGATTCAAGAACGTTTCCCATCGATTTTTAGGCGGACCCATTCTGACCTTACTTGGCAATCGGAACCCTTTTTCGCTGAACCAAACAGCTTCCCTGATTCGGATAAATCAATATCAATTCCTAGCTGTTTTACCCGGGAGAAAGCCAAAGATGTGATCTGCTGTTACTGCGATTGGGAAGCCCTGTAAATTTGGATAGCTCGGTGAAGAATCATGCCAAAAAATACATCTCTTTCAAGCCTTGGTTGTTATCTGCAGATGATCGGCAAATGATAGTACTTAACCAAGCACATCCGACCTTCGATTTCCCGAAACAATGCCATTCTTACTTGGATTTTTCCTGATTCCACCTCAAAGTTTCGGTGTGAGAAAAACTCATATGAGCAACATTCAAAACGCTTGTGACATCTCTTTATACTGGTTGGTTTATAGGGATCCTTATAATAGCTTAGTCTAATCCCGACATAACTGGGTAGTTTTTCATCCCTCTGGTTGTTTTTTTGCATTGCTGATATGAAGGCTAGAAAATCCATTCACCCCGGAGGGGCCCGAAATCTGCGACCTCTGAGTGGCACTAATGGCCTTCTCCCTCTGTGAAGGAGCCTCGATCTTCGGCACGGTTTTTAACGGAAGAAATGATCCAAAAGGTACTGGTAAAGGTACCTAACCTGGTAGGTAGAAGAAACACTACAAGGCAATATATATATATATACACATATAAAATATAAATATTTCTATATATGTACGTACATACCTAGCATATAAATGGTAAGTTACTGCCAATTTTGTTATTCCATGCGGCTAATAATTTTGTGCTACGCACTAGCCAAACGATAATGTGAAGATGCAAGGTAAGTGAATTATCTGGGTCCATTGTGACGGACTTGACCTCGTAAACTAAGTTGGACATTTGTGAAATTCCACCAAATACGGCCTTCATTTAGTTGACCAAAATACAAGTAGTTTGATTAACTTAACTTTCCCCACACTGTTCTCGCCAAATAGCCAGGGCCCTTCAAGTTGTGCTGATCGATTCGAAACCTGGGAATTTCAAAAGCTTCAAAAACTGCTCCCCATGATCGAAAAGTTGGTGGTTGAACCAACCCATCTGAAAAATTTGGTCAAAATGAGAATCTTTCCCAAATAGGGCTCCTTTTTGCTCTTCCTGCTCTTCGAAGGGTCTGTGCCCGTGATGGTTTTTAGATTTAGATTTTAATTAGACACAACCAACGTGGGATGGTAGTCGGGTCCCACTTCCTGCCGGACCGAGACCCCGGACCCAGCAACGCGCGGCTGGACGCAGCAAGGCTTTGGTAACATCGCCGAAGAGTGGATATGCCAAAACCTGGGGGTGAAGCAACTTCAAAACAAAACCTTTTTTTTTGCATAAATACAACCCCATTCACATTGGTGAGAGTGTTGGAACCAATTCATATTGAACCAATGCCTCATCGAATGCTACTGTACTCCAATGGTTTTTTGAGTAAGAAAGGGAATCCTCCTCTTCCCCATGTATTGAAAATTTGTTAACTAAAAGATTCCAGAAGCAAAAAGAAAAAAAACACACTTCAATTCAACACGTCTTGGGAGTCCCCGGATTTGTTCAGTGACTCCTGTCTCAACTACCTGCAGTATAGTGAAAATTAAATGTCAATGAGGCGATAAGCTCTTTCTTGTAAAAATAAATGTTCAAAAAATTACATCATGCAAATGACATTGGTATATGTGATCATGGGATATTTTGAGCATTTGTCCGACTATTCAATTGTCATATGGCACTAGTATGTACGTTATAATTGGTTATCAATTATCCTGAGTGAATTTTGATCTTGCACCAAACCACCAACTGCTTTTCCCTAAACCATTGTTGGGAATGGCCATGTGAAGCCACACATACATTTGTGGTAAAAACCTTGATTCTTCACAGGGAATATCCTATCTGGGGAAGATTTTCTTAGGGTGATTGGATTTGGATCTTTAAGGCACCGTTGGGGGTACCATCACGGCACAAGGACAGCACACAACTCATTCGAGAGATCAAACCTCACCTAATCATCCTTCCATGATCCCTGTGACCATGTCCTGCAAAAAAAACACCCAAAAATGTCTCAAGAAATAGGTAGAGTAACATCTAACTACTGTATCTGACGATATTGTTGAAAAGGAGTTATACAAATTGCATGTTCAATTTTGAGCCAGATAAAAAACAAAAAAATATATACCCAATCCCGTCCATCAATAAAGAAATGCTGGTTCAAAATAGTGGGTGATGAAGTTGTAACATTTCTACGGGGATTTGCGGGGCTATTGATTTGGGTAGGCAAACTCAAATCACTGATGAATATTACTTCATAACTGGGCATAAATCCTTATGGAATAGTTCCTAGAGCTGAATTTAAGGGGCATTGTGTTGCATATCCAAATCCTAAGGTCCTAAACCAAACTGCACATGAAATGGCTTTTATTCACACGGTTTGAGGGTTGTTTTCATACATCTTTTTCGAAAAAAATCCGAGCCACGTGGTACCAGGTGCCTGGAACATGCGAGAGCCTCGCATACAACGTGGGGGGGGTTGGTATTGTGAGGTCCTGACCCAGCCATGATACATCATACAAAGATAACGTGAAGTCTGAGTTGACTTTTCTTAGAGTTCACCATCATTTGGATGTTCCACATAACTTTGCTCCAGAAATCTGCCAAAACACCGAAAAGCCTGTAAAACACAATGGGATGAACTACCTATTTATTGGTTTGACCAATGTTTCCATGTACATGACTGCTGGGATTCTGGACAGGTTCTCATATTGAATCTCAACAAAACCCACTCCATTTAAAAAGGGGAAGTTGGAAGTTTGGAGCTCCTGCCAACTGTTGGGCTCCTCAGAGGGCCCAGCAGCCAATAACCACCCTGTTTTGGTCACCCGTTTTGATCACCAAAATGGCGTTGTCATGCACATTTATATCAGCGGCTATCATCGTTTTGAAAACAACTTTTGTGTCATATCATGATGAGCATCATCATCCTTATTACTATCGTCACTATTCATTTTTTTGTGCAGAATATGATGTCTATCCATCAAAGCAGATTGGATAAACTAGCCCTTCTGCCTGCTGACTCCCGACTACCTTCTACATCGAACATCCTGCAAACCATGACATAATTGAGGGAAATGGAAGAAAGTCCAGTTGACAAATCCAATGGTTTCCTCTGCCAAAACCAGAGGATTTGGTGGTCTTGAAGTTCAAACAATACCCAAAACAAAGTACAGTAGCAAGCGGAAAGCCAGCAAACACGTGCAACTGGAGTGTTGGAAGGGATTTCTATCATCTCAATGGTGCATCCCCTCTCCCTTCCTCTCAAATCGTCCGCCTATATAGGAGTTTTAAACACTGCTCAGCCTTCTCCCAACACCAGTTGTGATATGGGCAACCCCAACGCACCGCGACCGCTGGCTCCATCGTCGAAACGTTCCTCCCGACGAGGAAGCTGGATTTTTTGTGTGACTCGAGAAATGATTGGTACCTTTGGACTACGAGTGGCTGGTGGTTGAACCACCGGTCGAATTGTGAGAATGTGAAGTGGGACGTGTGCTGAAATGTGGTTTCCGCATCAAGTGAAAATACGCAAAGCATGGGGATTTATCAGATTCCTGTGTGAATATGTTAGCTACCCTCTGCTCCCATTGTTAAGTTCCTGCATTTTCTTGAAACTTTGTTGGCAATGTAAAATGTCCGCCATATTTCCTCTTGAAAATGGATAAAGATTCGGTTGTTTGAGAGGGTTCCAAACCTATGGGTTACCAGGATACCAGGATGTCACCATGGGATAAACCAGAAGATCATTAACCTGCCCTTCAAATGCCCTTATTAATCTGAAGAAACATAAATATATAGACCTATGATCAAGGTTATGTTTCACTTTGAGGGCCACACATCCTCAATTACAACTGGTTTTGTTGAGATGTTGAGAATCAACAGCCACATTTTTAAGGGCTGACGTTGCGACGTTGCGACGATCCGGAATCCTCCAAGGGTTGGTCCAAGCAATTGTCCACCTCAGGAAAAGTGGGGTCGAATGACTGTCGAATCTGTCCTGGTCGGGTTGGAACCGACCTCAAGAATCATGACTTTAAAAACCATGGTGGAGACTCCACCAAAATCAAGGTGTTCAGATTGAATAGTTCACATGAAATGTCTGTAATTCACGGATCAAAAGATACATGACTTTTCCTTCGAGAAAAAAAAACACGTCAAGAAAAAAAAGAAGAAAGAAGGGGAGGTGCATTCCTTTCCAAAATGTAGTACCCCCCCCCACTTGGTCAGGTATGGAATGATACATTTTGAGGGATTGAATGTTGGAAACGTCCAATCTTCATCGGTGCTAGGGCATCACACCAACAACTGGTGAAGTCTCAAACGTTCCTCCTCTGACAACTGCAAACACCTCGTTACGAAACCGCCGGGACCCGATCCGATGGTTTGCCAAAAACTGATGGCTTTCCAAAAACCTGCCTATATCGATCTATATGGAAAATACTGAAAAAACATGCTTCACAACTATACCTGGCTGGTGCGAACCACCCCCAACCAATTGCTCATTTGCTGGTTAGTTTGGGCAAATTGCACATCTTTGGCTCATTTGCTCATCACTAAGCACAGCCCAGATATGCTTGCAAATTTCTGAGACTCTTAAATAGCTTCATATCGTTGCTTCGGCAGCTTGGTAGGTGCATATTTCTGGGAGGACTTTTGGACTTCATGGTCCCATCGGTAAAAAACATCGAAAAAATTTGGTGAGAGAACTGGAGTTCAACTTGCTCCCTGACAATACTTCCTATTTCTAAGTTTGTTACTGATAGAAAAATTAGCACATCTCCAGCCCCAAAAAACCAGATGTACCAACTATTTGATACTGGACTGGAAACACTTGACCTTTCCAATTGGAATCTAAGCTTCTACAAGAGGAGCTTTTTGCTCAGGTCTGGGCATATTTTGATCAAACACCTGCTATCAGTGCAAGTACTGATTCATGACCAAGAAAAATATGTGTTTTAAATGTTCTGCAACCATCCGACGTTCAAAGGTGTTGCAAGAGGATGGTGGGGTACTTGGCCAATAGTTCCTAAAATCATGCCCTTTCACTGCGAGGATTCCGTTGCTCAACGAGTTTTTGGGGGTCGTAGGATTTCACCGCAATTAATGTGTCCAAACCGATTGAGATCATCTTCACAATACGGAAAAAAAAACAAAGAACGACCTATCACACAACATTATTTCTGTTTCTCCCACCTTCAACTTCATTTCAAATTAAGATGAGTCCAACTGATCACAAGGATTTCATGTCGTCGCCTTCTAAAATTCCTTATGCTCCACCAAACCCTTGATCAAAGGAGATGGAAAATCTTGGAATTTGTTTCAGGTGTTGAAAGGATCACCTATATTTGGAAGGGGGTTCTGGGGTCCAAAACACGCTCGTCAAAGGGAAGGGGAATACATCATTTTCCTAGCGACCAAAAATCGCTTCCCCCAATATTCAGGGTAGTGATGGAACAAATCCGGTAAACTCACCAGATGAGGGATTGGTAGTTGAAATCCCAATTCTTTACAATGGTTTTAGCACCATCCCAGCTGGTGATCGCCGGATTTCTGACAAATCAACAGTAGATCCAAATCAGTTTCCCCATTCTCCTTCAGTGTGTTGGTCCACCTTTCCAACCATCCGAGTCAAAAAAACTTTTCGCCTGATGTTTCTCTTGGGCGCGCATTTGCAACTTCCACTGCTCCTGGTTGTTAGTAAACACTGGTAAGAAACATAAGCTTCAAGGGAGAAAATCATGCGCCATAGGCAAAAATATGAAACAACATAATATTTTAAGGTTTTTGAGGAGATACCATCAAAAAAAAACTGAAAATTTAAGAGCTTCCTGGGAACCCTCTAGTTTGGAGGGCACTACAGCAGACTAGCCACCATCAATTCGGATCTTCGTTTCGGGAGTGCAGAGTTGTAGGGATACTTCCAAGTTCTACCCGCTCAGAGAGGCTGGCGGCAGAAGTTCCAAACCATGACGAAGTAGGGATATATCAAACCTCATCGTATCCTGGAACCCCAAATAACCAGTTTAAAATGGATGTTTGGTGAAACAACCATTTCCTATATAAAGATTTGGAATCATCCAACTGAAACTCCCAACGGATCAAGCATTTTGCTGTGGGGAAATCTAGGTTCATCCTACCAATAATTTGATGTTGGTACCCTTGTTTCTTTGAATCTGGAGTCATTGGTTGTGGATCCTGTAAGTTTAACCTGCTGGCATTTCTCACCATTTTCAGAATAGCCCCATTATCGCAACCTCATCTCTGCCGCACTCCATGGTGTCGATCGACCTCAAGAATCCGTTGTAAAGTTTGGCAAAAACAAATTAAGGCTCAAAGTGATGTTTTTTGCCGGATGTTTGTTGTTTTTGTTGCCGTTGTTTTTTCGTTCTTTTGAGATTTTGCCCTAGACTCTGTGTGTGTGTGTGTGTGTCTGTTTGGTGATTTCTATTTGTAAACACACACACACGGGCATTTAGCAAAGCAATTTTCTGCGTTAAAAAGGTCAGTTTCATACGTTCACAATTGAACACACTTCATGCACTCCCAGCAAACTAGTTACTAGTTCCCATTTGTCTCAGGTCATTTGTTCGGTGGATTCTAGGTGGATTCGCCCAACAATCATTTGAGGTGAGGTTGAGGTTGCTATAAATTAGGAAAGTATATATATAAAATATATACACTACCACCAAGGTAGGTAGCACCATTCCCATTGGTATATCATACTTGGTGCCCATACTAAGCTGCCTTTTGGACGTTGTGCCATCTACTTTGATCCTGGTGTGATATTTAAAACCTAAAAACCCCCTGCTTGTTGAGAATTTTGCGGAAAAGTCACAATCAGGTGCAAAGGCGCTGGTGAAAAACTTCTTCACCAACAGCCATCCAACCAAAACGTACCCCCCTCCCCCAAAGTTTAACATGGAACCTGAAAAATGGTGATTGGAAGACGATCCTTTCCCATTGGGAAGTGGTAACTTTTCAGGGGGCGGACTGTTAAACTTCGGGGGTGTATCTTTTCTTCCCGTTCCCTTCATCCCAAAGTTTGTTGAAACCCTAAACTTCTTCGCTGAGCTCACCACTTTCTGGTCCTTCACCGTCCTTGCCTGGTCCCCTCGAGTTTTTTTTGAGCGCTTGCAAGCGCTCCAAGTGGTGGGAAAATTGGGGGATGGCTCCAAGTAACCAGGATATTTCGGTCAAATTTCACGGTTTTTTTTTTTTCGCATAGGAAAAACGTATCAAAAGTAGTGTGAGGTGAAATATCCATCCATCCAAGGTGCCATAAGTTTCAGACTGGCAAGACTCACCAATATGTTTTTTTGACTTCGTGATTTAGCTAGTTGGTGGTTTCAAGTTCAACCCATTTGAAAAATATGATATAGTCAAATTGGATATACAATCTTTGCAGGGATCTGGTGTGAAAATTAAAAATATTTGAAACCACCACCGACATTAGGTATGATTCCACCTAGGGTAGGGGGCTAAATCAGGGAAGTTTGACGCAATGCTCAGCTTCAAGCCCTAAGTGAACGACATAGTATCGAAGCAAGACGAATTCAATGCCACCAAACCTAAAGATGCCCCCCCTTTGAAAAGAAAAATCATCTCCAATTTTCAGACATTTTCAGGCACTATACAATTTTGCAGCTTACATTTTAAGATCTGACGATTTGACTTTTCTCTGGATTATGTATATGCATATATACATAGACTTGCTAGCCTGCGACTTTGATTCACCAACAAGGCTTCCATTACAACGCAGCAGTGCCTGCCTTAAACGCTTTTGCCAGAGAAGTTGAGACAACTCCAAGATCTCCCCTGGACTGAAGTGTTCTGCCCCTTAGCGTTTGGCATTTCGGTCGGAACAGGGATGAAATGTTTGTTCCGTCAATGTCGATGTTTGGCAAGTTTGGAAGTCTGCCAACCAAGTGTTAAAAGTCAGATCAGTCTCCATCTTGTTGTTTGAAACATATTTGGGGGGAATCCCTGTGGCCAAAGACATGAGTTGAAAAATTGTGTTGAAAAACACGTCTGGAAATCAGCTAATGTTCTTTTATAGAGACTAGAGACTCCGGAACTTTTCTAGTTGCTTTTGTAATGTTTTATTCTGTTGATGGAAGAAATCCTGCACCACCTGGGATGTAAAAAACCCTGTAACAAATGGGATGAACTACCTATCAACTGGAGCACGATTTCTTCCATCAACAGTATGTTGTATATTCCAAGACTCCAAGGTGTACAGTATGATCATGATTTACAGTTAATGTATCGGATACACTGCCACAAAAATTCAAGATTCCCCTTGAAACTCATGTTCATTCGTTCAAAATGCCACACCCTCCATGCAACTGTGATGCTTGACAGATTGGAGGCTTAGAAACCTATGAATCCAAACATTCCGATCATCACCAGCAGAAACCGAAACCGGATGCATAGGCGAAACAGTTCACCAACCTCAACCTCCAATTTCACTGAAATGATCCTGGCGAAACTTTGAGAGAATCAGCCTGAATTTTCACGACTGAGGACTGAGAAAATTCACCCCAAATGTATATACAAAAAGCATTGTGGCAGACATCAACCATCCCCCCTTCACCAACACATCATCACATCTTTACTAACTGGTCAAATTATAATATTTAACCTAGATTTCCCTGAAATCAGGGGAATTTCCTCAGCTACCTTTTTGGGGGCCCGGGTCGTGTGAGGTCGCAGAAAAACCAGCCCTCCTGAGGCTCCCTAGCAACGGCCTGTCTCGGACGTCTCGGGGCTGGCCTGGCGTTTTAACGCAATAGTTTGGTTCCCTTTTTCTTTGGACTCAAGATACACTAGTTGATAAGTAGCAAAATCTTGAGAGGGTTTTAATAGGTTTTAATCGGTTTTAATGGTGTTTTATGCAATCCCAGGTGGATATGATTAGCCGGATTTCTTCAAATAGACAGTATGGATTATCAAATGGCTGGCATTTTGGACGGAATTTCCCCCTTCACCATTATTAGCTTGCCCAAGACAAAAGGATTCAAATCCAGACTTACTAGGAACATCAAATTGACATGAATTGAGTAGTGAATTGCCACAGCCCTTCAAGGGAGCTGGTGCGTTGGTGAACATTTTTGGATTTTTTGGTTGGTTTGCTTCAGCAACCAAAACCCCCCTTGACAAATCTCATGGTCTTCAACCACAAAAACCGTCGCCTTCTCCACCAACTGACCCAAAACGGTGGGTCCCGTGGAGCCTTTACCTCGCAGCACCACCTCAATGGTGTGAATTCGTCGAGTTCGCGGTCCAGGGGTGGGGTGACTCCCCAACGTTACAAGAGTCGAAGATGTTGATTCATCATGGCCAAACCTCAGATTGAATATCATATTATTGAAACGTACATGTGGACTAAGAATGCCAAATACAACAGGTTCAGCTTCAAATGTATGTATATATATATATATATACATGTCATGCGTATATATTAATATGCGAAAGTATGGAGATGTGAGAGTCATGAATCAAAAGTATCAAATCTTATGAAGCGCAGTACCGAAATCCACCAAATCTGTAGAGATTTGCTGTTGGAAATGTGTGCTTGCTGTGGGGAAGAAAAACAAACATGTCTGTGGAGGAACCAGATGGTGGAGAGACGCCCAAACATGACTGACATGATTCCATCCTTCATTCATAGAAATTGTAGGCCTAAGCATTGAAAGCTACTGAAGCATTGTTTCTTGAAAAGGTACATGAAAACTTGATAATAAAACTGCATAAATTGGAAGTGCTACACTTCCCTTCCCAACTGGTCGCGGAAAGTGCAGCGGCAAACTGGTTTTTTTTAATGTTTTTTGGAACATTCGAGTTGCAGTGGTGTTTCGACACCACGGATTGCAGTGGCTGGAAATCCAAGGCACTATGAAACCGGGTGAAGGCACTTTTCAACATAGAATCTTTACTTGTCGGGCGTTTACTATGTCACCTGCTGTACAGGTTCCTATCATTGTTGTATATGGTCTGTGGGTCATTATATCCAGTTTGGATCTGCTGCATACATCCTCATCTGGTCATCTAAACATACCCGAATGGATGCAAAAGAGCACCAAGTCCATATGACTTGCCAGGATGAGTTCTCTATTTACTGTACCTTGTCCTTTTTGGGGTGGAATCTTGCTACTAGAAATCAGCGTGCAGCCTGCCCAAAAAATATTCACCCTGGAAGATTAACATGGAACCTACAAATCACCAATTTAGAAATGAAAATGATCTTCCAAACCTCCATGATGATGTTCCACGTGAATCTTCAGTGGTGTTGACTGAACATTTGCGAGGCAAAGATCTTTGACACCATCACTTCAATATCCAGGCGATGAATGGTAATTGCCATTGCTAAAAAACTTGTTGCGTAGGAGGGGTACACATATACACTCCGGTAAACCAAAAGCTCCCCCCTGAAAATAGGCCGTACCCCAAAATGAAATTTCACCTGCCAACCAGTGATTTTCAGGGTTGAGTATTTACAAGTTCAGTCACAGCCAAAACAACTTCAACACTGAAAACTAATGCAATGGATAGGTAACTTCAGAAAACGAGCACCATGATTCATTTCTATTGGCTTTTCAATCCATAAATTTAAATCGTCATTTACAGTAGCACCCAGTGAACACAGCATCTTGGCGTACCAGCCATTTTTTGCCAAACTGGTGTTGGCATTTAGGGTCGCAACTGGTCTCTGTTCAGTGCGACGATGGGTTTCAAAAACGACGCAACCAAATTCTGACGCTAGGACAAATGACCACAAGCACAAAGAGAATCTGTCGGAGGCTCAGATGCTGGTTCAGCCCCATGAACCTTGAATACTCGAAGAAATTGCTTGCTAAACGACTTCAAATAGTTGCTTCACGGAGTTGGATGGGATGAGGGTGAATCTCATGGGTGTCCCTTTTTTTCTTTGATTCAGAGTTGGTAGAAAACTGGCTCTAGAATCTAGGGGACATTAACGCTATTCACATGAGTTTTCGAGTTGTTTCTCTCATTTCCATCTTTCAGGAATATCAATGCACTTTCAAGAAAAACACATGAATGAGGTAGGAGGATTCAACCATCTGTCGCAGTATATTTGGGGGCTTCATATAGATGTCCATTTAGTAGTCCTACAAGAATCCCTCCTTCTACATCTGTTGGTGTATGTGGTGAACTTGGAAGGTCATCTCAGTCATCTCCTCTCTTAACGGGAAAGTCATGACCTGCTGGTGACCGTTTTGCGCAGTTCAGTGGTAGGGTTTGCTTGCCGGTCAAAAACTGTTGCTGATGCAAGTGTTGAAAGGAGTTCAGACATCTGACATTACTCAGTCGAAACCTTCATAGTGCTGTAATATTTTTGTTTTTTTCAAAGAAAGTGGTATTCCCATTCATTCATACCCATTGATGGTGATATCCCCAATCCACGACGCAATAATCACTAATGTACCCTATCATAGCTTTCAAGCTCACTGTTGAATTGATGCTGGTGAAGGTATCCGGCAGCAAATCTACTCGACCTTTGAGTAACTCCGAAAAAAAAAATGAGAAACTGCTCCATTTGAACCCAAAGCCAACCCAAAGCTAGCATGTTTGTTGAAGTACATGAATCCCACTAAGGTGTTTCTGGAACTTCTTAGGCTCGACATTCAGCTGCCACCACATCATGGCCCGGCTTCGCCACTTTGGACATTTTAGCGCAGGTTCCGAATGCAGTGGTTTCCTTTACTTCGAAGCGTCAGATTGCAGGTGAGAGACTTGCTCCGGTATTACCTCCAAAAAGGCCCTGCAGAAAAAATGTGAGGTAAAGCAAACTCGATATGATCCTATGATGCCATCTTTGTAGGTGTTTCGTTTTTTTGGCAGAATATTTCTCCTTGAATGGCGACGAAACGTAGCTGAAACAAACAAGATGAATTCTGAATTGAGTGGCAAAGACAAATCATTATCATTAGGAAATCCCTTCTACATAGAGTTATTTATTCCCGTAAGCTAAACGCGGCCCGAATATCAACAAGGGTATCCATCCAGGACCAGAAGCGGTGGGCAAGTCATCTCTGGCATTTCGGCTTTTACAGCCCGGCGGGGTAGCAGCGGCTTCTGACAGTGTTTCATGACATGAACGGAAGGTCAAACAAGTCAAAACCCTTGTGATAGTTCATGAAGTCAAGGTGGCAAACAGCTGACAGAAACCGCTGTGACCCCTTCAAAATAAAGTTTTGAAGATCCAACCACCCTCCCACTGAATTGAAGAATGCCATGGTGGACAATCTTCGAACATCACGGTTTTTGGACCACCATCAGACAGTCTGATGGTATACTTTGCGTATGCATACGCAAAGTGAATATGCATCTCCATCTAGCTACCTACAGACTACAGATCTATCTCGCTATTTATCTACCTATCTATCTGACTGCCCTATCAATCTGGATAACCCGTCTATCTGAATAATATATCTACTGTATCTATACAAAACTGATCTAATCCATCTTCCTAGCTGATTTATCTAGCTAATGAATCTATGATCTTTCTATCTACTACTTAGTCTATGTATTCAACAATCTTATCTACGTATTCAAATCATCTAATCAATCATCTATACGTACATTTTATCTAGCTAGGTAATCTATCATCGTCCTATCCATGAATCTATCCTTCTTTCTTTCTACTTGACTAATGTAAAGAATCAATTTATCAAAGTAGTCAACTTGTCAGTCTAATCACTCTGTCTGATAATCCAATTATATAATGAATCTATATGTTCAATCACCCTAGTATCCAAGTTGTCTATGGAATCTATCTATCTATCTATCTATCTATCTATCTATCTATCTATCTATCTATCTATCTATCTATCTATCTATCTATCTATCTGTCTCTCTATCTATCTATCTATCTATCTATCTATCTATCTATCTGTCTCTCTATCTATCTATCTATCTATCTATCTATCTATCTATCTATCTATCTCTCTCTCTCTCTCTGTCTGTCTATCTATCTCTCTCTCTCTCTCTCTCTCTCTGTCTCTCTGTCTGTCTGTCTGTCTGTCTGTCTGTCTGTCGGTCGGTCGGTCGGTCGGTCGGTCGGTCTGTCTGTCTGTCTGTCTGTCTGTCTGTCTGTCTGTTTTTCGAAAGAGCTACCAATATGAGTAAGTTTCGAACTTTCGAACCTATATATAACCCAGCAAGATGTCATTGCGGAACAAAATGGGACGGCAAATATTTGGATGTAAGAGTATACCACCTGGAAAGTAGATGGCGCAACTCCCGTGTATTGGTTTATCATAGCCCCTTACTAAGCAACCTTTTGGGAGTTGCGTCATCTACTTTCACCACGGTGTAGATATTTTTTTAGACTTGACATGACCCACATGGAAAACACAATTTAGTTATCCTTTTTGCCATCCTACTTCCTCCAAATTCTTCTGGAATTTCTGCAGTTTATAAGGAAACCCGGCTGTATCTCAGAGATTTCATTGGATTTTTTGTAACGAACTTGTTTGACCTTTCTACTATCTAACTCATATGTTTTAGTACTGTCTAACCACAAATTTTCAAGTGGCCCAAATTAAAACCGCTGGTAGGGAAAAGCACTTTGAGTGGGAGTCTATCTTTGCTCGCGAATCTAAGCACAAAACCCAGCATCCCTTACAATCGTCGGCAGCTCCCTTTGCTGGTGGAGCTGATAGGCGAACAGTCCTTGAATCCTTTGGAATCGCTGATAAGGATGAAACGAATTCAGATGTGATTCCGGAACGGCAAAAAAAAAAATCTAGGAGTGTCAAAAAGTCCCAATACAGATGCATTTATAATATGCTTGTTTGTGTAAAAACCTCAAAAAATTCATATTATGCACCTGATCCGGATTCAAGAAGAAATCCACCTATCAACCCTTTTGGAGAAGGACTACGACTCCTTGGGCGACGATTAGATACTGGGAAAGTGCGGAAGCTGGTGTCAACCGTGACCATCACCGAACAGGTACAATGTGCCAGGTTCCATGGAGAAAACTCAGTAACCACGCGACA
Organism: Breviolum minutum Mf 1.05b.01; assembly: GCA_000507305.1. NCBI lineage: Eukaryota > Dinophyceae > Suessiales > Symbiodiniaceae > Breviolum > Breviolum minutum. Next base: position 38,659 of record DF241085.1, read on the forward strand.
ATTCATGGCTACAAATGGTGGTTAAGCTCGATGGTACACTCCCTGAAACTAACAGTTCGCCCCTGAAAATAGGCCATCCCAATAGGAAACGAGTATTCCAACCATCCATTTTCAGGAGCGAAAATGTTAGTTTCAGGGAGGGTATATCATATTTATATATATATATATATCCTAGGAACCTCCTATGAACAGTACTGATTCGGATTCCTTTAAAGAGCTGTACACATCAATCAGGCTATAAACATGGACCAATGGCCAATAGGAAATCAAGAGTTGTATTTCTTCTCTGCATTGAAAGTGTGGCTCCCCAAAGTATATCCATCTATATCCATCTGGCATCTTTTCGTAACATCTTGGAACCTGGTGCAATTTTCCGATGACCTCTATACACAACCTACACAAACATCACAACTTCATCACGGCATTTGGCAATAAGATGGTGGGTGGTCGCCTGTCGGCTTACTAGATGCTATGCAAAGGTGACGTTCTGCCCTCGAAAGTGACTGTTTCATGCTGTTTGTATGTCAGGAATTTCTGATTTACACTTGTAAAAAATGCATCATGGATGGCGTGGATAAGAATTTAGCATTTGGAACTCGTTACTTAGATTCCACAGAGGCCCATAGCAATTACACACATTCACAAAAAAAAACAAACGCTCTACTCAAAACTGTTGCGATTCCAAAAGTTTATTGAAACATCTCTGCTGGGTGCGGGAAAAATTTGGTAATGCCGTGATGCCGTGGTGGATTCTAAAAAAAAGGCATGCGGACAACTTTCATTCAGAACTTGGATCACTTGGAGCGTTCCCCGATTTCAGAAGGCCCAAACTCGTAGTGCAATATGTGAGCTTTCATCACTTGACCTCAACGTTTAACGTGAGGGTTTCGTAGCCCCTCGGAGTAGCAGTGGTTGGAATCCAAAACCGGGAGGTGAACTGTCTTTCCAAATCTTAGGAATCAAAATCCCACGCAGGTCGGGGCGATCAGCAGAATGATGAGAATTGGTTTCGAAAAGATATGCCGTTGTCGTTGTGGTTGTTCGTGTTGTTCGTGTTGTTGTTGTTGTTCGTGTTGTTGTTGTTGTTGTTGTTGTTGTTGTTGTTGTGGTTGTTCTTGTTGTTGTTGCTGCTGCTGTTGTTGCTGTTGTTGCTGTTGCTGTTGCTGCTGTTGCTGTTGTTGCTGCTGCTGCTTTTATTCTGCTGGAATGTTTCCCTGATAGAAATTACAACTCCCCCCCCCCCCCGGTTTTCCAAGCGGCAGTGTGTCTCGCAGTTCTTCAGTCATAGGAAGACCTGATGATGCAGTGAGAAGCCCCAATTAATCAGTGATCACATATGTAGGGCATACCGGGTTATATTACCATCTACAAAAGGGACTAATTGGTTGCATTGTCGGAATCCCGTGAAACAAACCAGCACTATGAGTGTACAATGAAATGTTCAGTACGGACAAAAAAAACAAAAAATAAACAATTACAGTGTATCTTCAGAGAATACCAAACGAGTTGGAAAAACTGCCCTGTTTCGTACTCTTGCAAGAAAACGGAGGATCCCATCAACTGTAATTTCCGGTCTTGAACTTTGCTCAAGTTTTTGTTGGCGTCTTCTTGAAATGATCACTGATGGACAAAACAAAGGTTCCCAAATATGGTAAGATCTCTGACAACCCTGGTGGAATCTAAAAAAATGCACCCTTGGCCGAGACCTTGCTTGTTTATATTGTCTCATTCCGGTTCGCAGTGCCTTTTCCGGAGTGTTTAATTTGTTGCTTCCAAAAGGCAAACGTCCATCCGACATTTGAAGCGATCAGCCGTTTCAAACGAAAATGATGGAAGATTCTTAGTACATTTGCAATCAATCTTCCACCATATTCCCTAAACTGGACCACTGATCTGAAAGTGATGGTGATAACCATGAATTCTCGAGTCATTTTACAAAGGATTCTTCAAAAACACAAACTCCAAGTAAGGTCCTGTCCTTTATTTTTGGGTCTAGTCAAGCCTTGACTAAGCGCCGAATATGTCGGAGATTCTTAAGTTAATAAGACCAGTCAACAGAGCTTCACTTGTACACACTGTATATACTTGGAACCCAAATGACCCTTGTTTTGATTGGAGTTTGGGTTTGGCCTTCTTTTGGGAGGGTTTTTTGGCCCAAAAACAGGGAACACAGTTTCCAGGTATATAAAGGTTTGTAATTCCCGACCTCATCACTGGCCAGTCAAGTAACCCCCCTCCCAGGACTCCCAGGTGTTGCTTTTGTAAGGACAAATTTTCGAAAGTCCTTGGGCCTCATTTAGATTCTTTACGCTTAGTATATTACATATTTGAAATGTAATTATATGTGTACTGTACTACTGGTATGTACATTATTAGTACACGTGATATCAAAAAAAATCACCTCCAAAAACCAAAAATTTCCTTCTTTTTCACCCGGTATTTCAATGGAAAGATTCACAAGCAAGGCACAGGATCCATCAAGCGGCGTGCAGGGTTGCGCCCCAGCAAGGACAAGACCTCGGGGATGTCCCCGTCCAAAAATGGACCCCAAATGTCCCCTGAAAAAAAGGAACCACTTTAAAAGGAAATGAATCATCTGAACGCTATTTCACGGGGATATGTTTTTATTATCAAGGGGTAAAAAATCATCTGGTGATTTTTTGAGGTCCTCAAGGCAAACGCTTAAATGTCACATTTAAACCAATTGAACAATAACATTTAAAAGCACCCAAAAAGGAACATATTGGAAACCGCTGTTACAGCAAAAAAAAATCTTGTTTGGAAGATCGCTCTCAGAAAGGATTTCAAAAATCCTTTAGCCATCTTACTTCTGTTGATGCTTCAGAAATGTGGCCATCACCACCTGGGATAAATCTTAAAAGAACTCCGCCCTAAATCGTGAGGTGTCACCTACCAACCCCAGTGCAATTTTCCCAGATTTATGAAGCATCAACAAAATGCCGCGGGTTCCAACGGCCAGCCATAGGAACAATCACCACAGGGCCGAGGTACTGTAAAGCCAAAACAATAAAGGACTGCCAGGAACATCGCCCAACCTGCAGTCGTTGAAACCATTCTGCAATCAGATACTGGATCGATTCTGGACGAAGAACCATTGGCAGAAGAACCACTTCCTGACACAACCTAATGAAACCATCATTTCATTTTTTGAGTCCATGTTAAGTTTTCAGGGGTGTATATAATCCTTTTCATGTTTGAACATCCAATAGAATTCCAACCAACTTAAGCCCCAAAGATCCTCCCCGGTTTACACCACCAACGGTGTGAAGTGTTTCAAGTACTGGTGAAAGTTAATGGTCTACTAGTCCAGTGCACATTATAGTTTTTCTTAGGGTGTTTGTTGCTAAAATCCTAAACCACCATTCTTAAGCGTCACAAATTGACCATTGAATTATTGACTGTTCTGACTACCCAACGGCGACGCGTGGCCCGAGAAACGACTCCAACCCATGTCCGACCAGGCGAGACATGTCAGATGGTTTCATGCTAGGGAATTTCTTGTAAAACCGAACATCTGCCGAAAAAAGAGTGGGAAATCATGGCGAAATCACGCATGTAGATCATACAGTCATACAGTATATAGGTAAACTACCATTCTACCTTTTGAAGAGGTAAAGGTCATTGGTTTCAGTCGCATAGGAACCAAAAATTTCGTCGAACCCGGAATTCATGATTTTTACCACACCTGAAAAATCCGAATGACTTGAACGTGAATTGTTAGTTTGAAAGCTCTAACAATGAAAAAAGCCGCAAGCAACCACAGCACCGTGGTAAACTTTCCAGTAAAACGTAAGGTGGACATAGAGGGCAATTCTTGCAAAGCTTGTTCTCTAAAACCTCTCAATTGCATGTATCGATCAAATGAACAATTCCTGAAATTTCCAAATGTTGCCGCAAACACTGTCTGAGCTACCGAATGCCATGCTGACACTTCTATCCAAATGGGCTTTGTTATTGAATCAAAATTTTAAACTTTCCACTAGAAACACAATCTGAGCTGAGCTATAGTATCAACCTGTGAACACACCAACATAGAGTATCGAGTCCTGTTTCTTTCCCATTGACTTCGGTTCTTGAATAAAAGTATGTGTTAAACAGCTGAAGCTGGACGAAGTTTTCCAAGCTGAAGATGTTTTTCCTTTTGGATGATCCTTTCCTTTTGGTTTTTTGAGGTTCATTGATCCTTTTGTCATGTTTGTTCCTTTTGCTGAGTTATAAAGGTGTCCATGTTGAGTCATATGGAACTACCTTTTTCAGATGAGATTAGAGGTTGCCATGATCCAGACTTTATCGATGTGTACATCTGACATGTATGTCTTTGAAACTTTCTGGTGTTCAACCAGATTTTCTGAACCATCAAAACTATATTCATAAGATTGGTGCTTTTTGGAGGGATTAAACTGCCAAGCGACATCCCAAGAATTGCCGGAGGAAGTTGGTGAATGCCAAGATGAGGCCTACCTTAAGACCTCGGAAAAAGATGAGTCTGAGGCAATTTCCCCCAACCCAAGGATGCTTGGGATCATCAGGATGATCTGTGAAACACTGAGACGTTTTGGTGACATTGTTGCTGTAGTTGAACGTGCCTGCAAGAGAGTACTTGTACACTCCCGTCACAACTAACACCATACCACAAAAAAGCTTGGAAAATCCTCTTGCGCGGGTGGCAAGTAGTGGTGATCAAGAGTAAGAACTTAGTGGTCACTGCACATTGACATGTATCTCTGCAGTAGTATCATCTGTTGGTTCCTTGTCACGTGGTCATCGTGACCAGAACTTTACCCCGAGCAAAAGCACCGCAGGGTCGCAAGAGACAACGCGCTGATATGGAGATGTTCAGGATTTTGGACCATTTTTAGCATTCACGATCTATATACCGTACCCGACCCAAGCCAACATTTGGGTAACATGTCAGCAAGTCTCAGTCAATGATGGTAAAATCCAGTCAATGTCATTTGGCTTGCCACTTTCCTCCAGAAATGTCAGTAGCAGGACCACCACACACCAACTTGATGTCCATCAAGTTCAACTGACCAGTGGATCCAATAAATATCTCCATTTGTGACAGCAACTGTGAGATACTGTGTTGATTTTTCCAGATGTTTCTCATCCCATCAGGTAAAAGTCTATCGACTAAATATCTTGAATCATAGCAACTGGTAACGAAAAAACCCTCGTTTAATCCATCAAGCGTTTCGGGGGGAAAATTAATTCAGCTCCCTAGGGCAGCCCGAGGCGGGGGCCGTTTTTTTTATTTGCAGCCGAGTCACCAATGCAACACGACACCAGGGCGACGCGAACGTTTAACTCGGTGATGAACGGAAACAGGGGCTGAACCGTTTTCAATAGTCCTACCCAAAATGGTGATAAAATCCCAGGGCTTTTATCAGTTGTTTAAAAGAAACCAAGCTTGAAAAAGTTTTGATAATAGTACTGTTTCATATATCTATTATACATATATACTATATACATTACATACCTATATGTGTATATATATATATATAATAGATGCCATTTGTTTGTCAGGTAATTTTTGGTTCAAACAAAAATCCAGGTGAAGATTTAAAAATGTTGAAATGTCAACCATCAAGCAGATCAACTAGCGAACTACAAAAAAAAAACGGTGGAAATCCTGTACCAGTTGGAGATACATAATGTTGATGGAAGAAATCCGGCGATCACCACCTGGGATGGTCCTAAAACCTTGTAAATAATTGGAAAAACTACAACTGCTGCAGGAATTCTTCCATCAACAGTATCATCCAACCCCACATCTTGTTTCTGAAAGATATGAATGATATAGATGATCCGCCGATCCTATGGAGTCTGCGGCTGTTGATGGAAGAAATGTTGCGTACCAGTGAAGTGGTAGTTGATCCATGTCGAGTCTATCCCATTCTTTACTACCATCACCACTACGGGTGAAACAAATACCAGCATGCCACCCGCTTCCATCTGATTTATACATCCCCAAGTGTTGGATCTACGATTTTACCCAATGCTATGCTTTATGATGGAAACCGTCGGAGGATAAGTGGTCCACAGGGGAAGGAAAAAACAAGGTATCTATAGAATCTTAGTGCCGAAAAAGAGAAAAACCCCGTTGTTCAAAGCCACACGTGCTGGTTGCTGGTACAATTCCAGGGTGGCTTAGTAGAAATCATGGAAATCAGAAAGGTTTTTTGGGATATAGTAAACTTAGTAAACTGCCAAGCTTAAGAGCTATGGAACCATGAACTTCCTGGATCATGGTCAACTGAAGTTCCGGCAGAAATGTCCAAATTTGCGCGTTTTTCCACTGCTTTTTTGCTTGGTTGGTCCCACAAAAACATGCGTAGAATTAGTGTTTGCTCCAGGTGTATCACAAAAAAACAAGTCATTCCTTTTCGGTGGAAAATTCTCCCAAAACCCTATAAGCTGCTGCCCCAGCGACGCGCATTCCGCGATTGTTGTAGTAGGTTCCACCATATGTCCACTTGTAGTACGCCGCTTTTGCCCTGATCAAAAACCCGATTTCGAATGATTTCCATGTCCGGGTTGTGGCAACCTTTTTAAACCTTCATGTATTTGTTCTATGGTCATGTTCCACTAAAATATGTGCTTCGTTATAGCCTACTATGTTCCAGTGCAGAATCTAGAAGAACTGGCTGAAAAATCCACCATTAGTGTAGGATGTATGGATCCTATTAGATGTCAACTCCTTGACCAACTGTTCGCTTTTGTGGGCAGAAAAGGGAGATGAGTTGATAGCCACAATGCCAGTCACTTCGGGTCGAAAAAACCCAACTCCCTCATTCGGAGTCTCGACAGATACAGGATGTCAATGATTCAAAGCTTCAGCTGAGCACATGAGGTTTGGTCGTTTATCATCCCATAATTAACCTCTTGATAAGGCCTATTTCCTTCAGGGTAACATTGGGGGGGCACCCTCAAATTCCCATTAACCATTGACAAAGCATGACGAGGGCGGGAGGTTTCAGTCATGGAACTGCAGGCTTTGGGGTAAAAAGATCCCGACCCTTTTTTCCAAAAGAAAAACATACGGAGCCCAATTCCCCCCTTGGCGCACAAGAAGACGGAGCATACGATGACAAGGATCATGAAAAACCAGAAGAGCCAAATGTCCTCAAGTTGGCGATGAGTCTTCAACGCAATTGACGGCGTTTTCAAAACGCCCTTCCGGCTGAAAACGAAAAAGGGGAATATATCTCTCTGATGGGTGATTTTTGAAGATGGTGGGCAAGCTGAAAAATCCGCCACCTTAATGGTATTTGTCAGGAACGTCAAGGGTGCATGGTGCATGCTGCTATGGTCAATCACTAAGTCTCACTAGTTGATGGCCCTCCACCCTTCCCAATGCTCAATAGCTTGCTTTCTCATCCCAGAAAAAAAAATGTGGGCCAAAAAAACAGTGCGAACAATGTTCTTTGTGGTAAGAACCACTGAAAAACATCTTGGAAGACAATGATTTCGGCCCCCCAGTTTGGTTCTTCACCCCCAAAAAATGCATCAAAGACTATGCCTAAAACGACCCGTGAAAATTCCTCAAGATACAACCCTGGAAACTAGTTTCAACCCTGGAAACTTTCGACTTAATTCCCACAAGTCATCCCTTCGATTTAAAAATGTTGAATCCTGCTCTCACCAACCGAAACCAACAAAAAACACAGTGAGCCCCTATAAAATACTGATAATGCCCATAAAATGTCCATCCCACCCCCAAAAAAATAGTGAACAATAACAAAAGTACATTACTTTCTTAAAATTTTGAAAACATCTCACAAACGTCATATCTCTTCCCACCCCACTGGGCTCTGGTAACCTTTGCGTTCAAAAATTTGTGTCTGACCTGGAGCGAAGATCCAAGGGTTTCAACTTAGCTCACAACCTTGACCTCTTGTGCATACCCCCCGAAGCTTAACAGCTCGCCCCGGAAAAGATAGCGAACCCAATAGGAAAGGATCGTCTTCCAACCACCATTTTTCAGGGGCTAGCTGTTAAACTTCAAGGGATATGTAAGAAACCTTATTCGGAATCATACTGTATTCAAGTTGGACCTTTTTCGTGATGCTTTCTCAAGGGAGCGATATATGGTGAAGAAATTCAAGTTATGCTAAATCAGGCACTGGTGCCGAAACCTCAACGAATCATCCAAACACCAGGTTGCAGTGGTTGACACAGTCGGATGATCCAATCTGTTTCCCGATGGCTTCCAACAACCCGAGCGATTCTTGCTGTTTTGGTTTTTCCCATGAAAAAGCGATGTCTTATCCGTCGGAGCTTCTCAATTTTGACTGGTTTTTGCGTTGGAAGCAAAAAAAAAACTCGGTACGGTGAAACCACGTGCATCTCAAATGCGAAGCCAGGTAGTTGGTAAATACCATGGCAAAATACCAGTGTAAATACCGTTGCTATAGATTCAAATTGAGGGGGTTACACTCCCAAATCGAGCCAAGAATTTGGGTAATATGTCGGCCTCTTTGGGCGATGGAAATTTGAGTGAAACTACAGCTCGGCCATCTGATCATAGACAGCAGAAATATCGCCTCCGTAGTCTGGATGGCCCCATGTAACTATAGATCCATCTGCCAGAACAGCCGCGAATGCGGATGTGGTGGCTTGAACCTGCTTCACATTCTTGAGCCGATCATTAACCTCAGAGCTGTCACCTCCATAGGATTCACTTCCCCATGTAACTACAGATCCACCTGAGAGAACTGCAGCAAATGCACTTTTAGTGGCTTGCACCTGCTGGACACCCTTTAGCTGATCTTTGACCCCAGAGCTGTCACCTCCCATTGTCGGATAGCCCCATGCAACCACCGATCCATCTGCCAGAAGAGCAGCAAATGCACCGCTTGTGGCTTGGATTTGTTGCACGCCCCTGAGCTCATCTTTGACCTCGGAGCTGTCGCCTCCATTAGTGGCCTCGCCCCATGTAACCACAGATCCATCGGCCAAAATGGCAGCAAATGCCATCTCGCTGGCCCGAACCTGCTGCACACTCTTGATCTGATCTTTGACTTGAGAGATGTCACCCCCGAAGTTTGCATTGCCCCATGTGACAACCTTGTCTCCTCCACAGCACCAAAGAGCAAATGCTTGGTCTGTTGCCGCCTAGCATTACTTTCAGCACGAAAGCAGTGAGGTTGTCCCCATCTTGTAGACCTGCATCTTTTACCAGCTGCGTAGGATTTGCCAAAACTTCTCCCTTTGCAGTGACAAGTTTCAATAGACCTTGTCTGAAAGTTCTCTGGGCCAAACTCTTCAGTTCTGCTATGGTGGTGTCCTGAGACACCTCAAAGCGTTCACTTTGACCACTGGCCAATGCAACATCTATTTGAAGCATCGCCAGAAGTCTTCTCTGTCTTGGCTCCCGACCTTCCAAGTTCCTGCGCTACACCTTGAGCCAGTTTCCGTGGAATCATGTTCTTGCGGTCGCTGCGGTAAATTCCAAACTCTCCAGTCCTAAACCTAACAAACTCCACGTAACTTTATTGTTCTCATCTAGGTACCTTAGACGAGGCAGAGGCGGCAGGGAAGTCTGTTTGCAGCGACAACAACAACGACGACGGCGATGACAGCGACGACGGCGACAACAGCAACAACCACAACAACAACAACAACAACAACAACAACAACAACAACAACAACAACACCACCAACAACAACTAACACTAACAACAACAAACACTAACAACAACAACAACAACAACAACAGCAGCAACAACAACAACAACAACAACAACAAGATCATCATCATCATCATCATCATCATCATCATCATCATCATCATCATCATCATCCTCATCCTCATCCTCATCCTCATCCTCATCCTCATCCTCAACCTCATCATCATCATCATCATCATCATCATCATCATCATCATCATCATCATGTAGCACTGCGGCGGGGGAAGCGTCAGCTACTAGTTACCAAATAGATGATACTTTGGTTTTTTGTTAATACATAGAAACGGGCTCCAAAATAGACCTCACTTAGGGTATCAACTTGCTGCCAGAGTTTACAAATCAGGTAAGCAAGGCCTTCTACCAAGACATACTGCTATTTTACAGTAAATCTCCACTGGTTGGATTTATTTTGTCCATCAACCATGTAGCTGCGTGGGGATTTGAATCATCCATTTGATGGTGAATCCATATGAATTGCCTGAACCAGGGTATATGAAAATCCTTCCTTTTTGGCAAACATTCCAACTGTTGGTCGCTGAAAGCCCTGCAGTGGATAGGCAGTTTATCCATGTTTATCTCGTTCTTTTATCCTTAGGCGGTCACCGCCATTTGTACCAGCTCCGCCAACAGGCTCCACACACAATTTCGCCATCCCCCCGCGCCTTGTGCCGTCGTGCCAGATGCTCCACTGTAGCATTCTGCAGTTGGAACGGGCTTCGGGTAGCGCAGCAAGTGGGATACAAGTTCACGGTCAAATCGTTAGCCAACTAACCGAACCAGCCGTTGGACGAGTACTGTGAACCATCAAGTACAAGATGCTTTTTTGCGTTTGGCTATGGACATGCTCAAAATTACGGTGCTTAAGGAGCAGCAAATTGGTCACATTGAATATTGGCACAATAGGTTTCCAAGGAATATCTCAAAAGATTTCACCCTTGAATGAGGTAAGTCAATAATATCTCTCTTCTCTTCACCTTTCGTACTATATCAAGCACGGACACCGGGAAAAAATCGAGAAGAAATGTTCAAAGAATCACCAACTTAGCCACAAAAATATCCATCTCAAAATCCTAGATATGCTGACTGCTGATTGGTTAAAAAAGGGATTTGCACCTATATATACAGTATTTTAGACCCTTCTAAACAAGGCAGTGTAAGTCCCTACATAACCCAAATAACGAGCTGTGTTTCTTATTTTTTTTCGAGACTCAATCATGCTGACTTGGGCCAACAACACCATCTTTGTTTGACCAAACATGGAAAACACTCACCGGACCCTGCGAAGCGAACAACCATCGTCTGAAAAAAAGGTGGAAAGATTGTCTTGCTTCCGAATGTTCATCGAACTTTGGTAACCGGCAGGTCGATGTGTAAACCCTCCCTGGAAACTAATTAGCAAGTTCGCAACTGATTTCCACCATGGGATTGAACGATGAGTTGCCGGCTTTAAGTTTCGGCCTCCCGAAAGGTGCGAACTGTTCGTTTTGGGGAGTGGAAAAAGGTGCGCCAAAAATCCCCCCCGTCCTGCGTTCCGAACTCCACGTGTGGCAGGTGTTCCTGGTCGGACAAAAACTTGGGGGTTCTTGGGCTTTCCTCCAAGTTAAGAGATCCAATGGTTTCCAGTAGTAAAGCGGTTCTGAACCTTTCAAAGAGATCCTCAAGTTTGGAGCAAAATATGACCATACCATTTTCGGTGATTCAAACAATTAAACAATTCTCAAAAAAACTACAGCTACAAAACATCCAGCTTCCCCTAAATTCCATAAAAAACAATATTTTTTGCAGCCCAGTGATTTTCAACGCCGCTCCTCTTTGAAAGCAAATGCAAAGATGCACAAGGCAAAGATGCCCATCACCTCATTTCCATCAAGTGGATGAAGCAACCTCTGGAAAGATCCTTGGAAGGATCTCTGTCCTTTTCATGTTTGTCCAAATTTAAGTAAATCTGGATGTCATGCCATTGTCCCATTCCCATTTTTTCCCATTTTCCAACATCTTCTATTTTTTCACCAGCTTTCTACATCGTTCTCAGTTGGTTTTGGGGGAAGTGTCATTTTCCTCACGGCAAACTATCTGAAAACGGCCCCCAACTTTCCGAAAATGTTGCCCAGCTGCAATGATCGATGCCTGAGACAGAAAGGTGGCTTGTTTTTGGCGAAAGCGACAAACGATATTCATTGAAACCAAAAAAAACACAAAAATCCCATCTCGTTCCATCATACTGGTTGGTTAATCAAGGATTCCCCTAGTGATTTCACAATCCATGTTAGCCAATGGTAGTTTACCCCCTAGGGTGTTTTTTTCCACTGCTCATCATGGAAAGTGAGCTATTCAGCAAATCTGCAACCCTGCAAAACCCACTTGTGCCAAGGCGGGATCTTTTTTCTAGATGGTGCTCACATGTTGTCTATATATATATACATCGATTCGTAGCAATAAAAGTGCTGGATCCCTTATTTTTTGAGGGCCATAGAGCTTCCAATGGACCAACTAAAACTTGAAAAAGTCCCTTGAAAAACTTGTCATGTTTTGGTTTCAATGCCGGTATTTGGATGTATTTGGGTAATGTATATGTTATATTGTTTTTTATCTCCAAGAAACAAGCCAAAGCTCCGTAAAATCGGTGTAGCTTTGTGGGAGTCACTTACCATCCACCCCCGAAAAATGGCCCAAATATTCACCTGGGTTTTTTCTATAAAAAAAATGGATGGATGTAGGAAAACATGTTGCAAGGTATACACCCCTGAAAAAAAATACATGGAACCCCCAAAATTGATGGGTTGTAGTTGTAGATGTTTTTCCGAAACTCCAAGGGGCTATTTTTTTGGGTGTTCCATGAAAAATGTTCCAGGGTGTATTTAAAGTGTATGGTATGCATGGTGAATTTTCCTCTCAAATTCACGCATGTAAGCCTTGCAACGTTGACCAAGATACCACCGCATACAGCTCCAAGCACCGACGAGAACGGAATGCTCTCAAGCCACCTGATGAGGAAATTTGAGGGAAACCAGCTCAAGGAGGGTGTCTTTGAACCGTTGCTGGATTTTTGCGATGGATCATGGAAATCATTGTTTCCTTGGGGTGGCATTGGGGGGGGTATCCTCAGATTTCCGTGAATGGACACTGTGAAATGAACAATTGTTTCTCTTGTGGACTTTGTGGATCTCAAATTTTGGGATACCAATATGCAACCTGCATTTCTTAAGCAGACCCAACGGCGCTCTATCGCAGCTCCAACGGGCTGCTTCGTGTTGGTTCATCCTAAGAATGGCAAGAAGGAATCTCTTGTGGTTGAGCACGTTGTTCAAATTGTGTGTCATCCATGTCATTGCCTCAGGATTGCAATCGTTCGGAATGAGAAATCCTTTTTTGAACGTGGAATGCATTGTAGACTGGTACACTTACCAAAGGGAATTTCATGCTGCTAGTACTAGTTTTAACTACCGCTACTGTATATAGTCTATAGTAATACTATGGAGCAATAGTACTTTCTAGTGACCTAGTTTCTTTTGGTGGTAAAACCATGAACGTGATCCCAAAAAATCCAAGGCTGTCAGGTTTCAGAAGTCATTGAGTTCATGAGTCAAAGCCGAGGATGGGAATATCTCCAACCTATCCTGGATTGTCATTTGTTTGTTGCTGCTTTTATTTCCGGAAATACCATCCATGATCACATGTCAAGCCTAAATTGAGAAGCTAAACTTTGAATTTCTCTCCTCACAGATCTGTTTTTCCCCTGAGCTATAGAACTTCACCCCACGAAATCACCCCACCCCGAACAGCGCCTTTGGCCAAATTCTGCAAGACGTCATCCAGATCCTTTCTCAAATTCCAAAGGACCGACCGTCGGAAGTGTTGAAAAACCCAGCATTCAACCAGCTTCAGCTCAATCCCCGAAAAAATCTATCCACCAACCCCGTTCCAAGGATACACTGGGGGCTTGGTTGGGTCATGAAATCAAGATTGGAAATTTTGTAGGAACCCTTTCATGACCCTTGTTTTGTTTGGAGTTTGGGTTTGGCCTTCTTTTGGGAGGGTTTTTCAGCCCAAAAAAAGGGAACAAACAGGTTCCAGGTACTTACTTATACTTTGTCGTACCAATGGACCTAAAACTTCCTAAGTCCAGATT
>DF241085.1:57500-72500 GCA_000507305.1 Breviolum minutum Mf 1.05b.01
TCAGAGTTTGCTAAACCCCTTCTTTCAAAAAATCTAAACCTACTTGGTACTTTTGAGCCATTTTCTGCCTCAAACCAGGAGGTCCCAACATCACCACCTTCCACGAAGTTCCCCACCCCCATGGCACCTGAAATCCCCCAAGGCATGTTCAATTGCATATTGGTTATTGGCAAAGGCACAAATCCTCAGGATTTTTCTTCAGATCCCAAAGTGGGCCCCACATTGATTGGGGGGTCACCTTTGACATCTGAGAATCGGGCCCCAACTTTGGGTCACCTTTACCTTTGACACGGCTGTTTATTGTTTTGCTCCACCAAGATTTCACACACGTATATATAGTGTATATCTCACCTTTCATTGCATCTCACCTTCTCAAGTCTTGACCTAAGGGTCAAACCTTGCAGAAAATCAGATCCAAAATGTTCCCGATCCAAGAGGTTTCGAAGGAAAATAACCTGTTTTTTCTCCATCCTTGAACTTTACTCTACTGTTTAACGAAACCACAAGTGGCAGTGTAGAAATAGCACATCCAGGCTTCATGGTTTTGAGTTTCAACCCAAAATAACTACAGATTCCAAGGCCAATGATAAGTCTTTCCCACCCCACACCCTGATGTGTTTTTCTCCAAGTATCCAAAAGGCCCATTTTTCATAATCCCGTTTCCGCGCCAGAATCGTCCTGCGGGATTTGGTGAAAGCCAATTTCAACTGTCACATACCATGTTCCATCGCATGTGAGAGCTCTTAATGCCCTTCCGTTGTGGTACAGAACATGACCGACATGACAGACATTACCACTGAGAATATCCAACTTTCACTGTGAATGTATCAAAGTTGGTGGCACCAAAATTAATTGGATTTGAGACATCAATGGAAACTCCATTTGTAGGAGATAGCATGAAAATGGTGGACTTTTCCAACAGCAGTCACCTTGCTAGATTTGCCAACCGGAAACTCTTTCATTAACAACTGACGCATCCTCGTAACAGTTGCCACAAACAAATCAAGCATAGCCTTCCATTGATTGATGTATATATATGCCATGACTGTAGGCCTTACTCTTCATACAAAGGAGTTGGGGATACCCTGTGTTGGAGAGGAAGCGCAAAGCAGTACGTGTCATACTAACTAGTGATTGAGCTGCATGCCAAATTGGATCATCTCCCCGAATTTCAGCGGAAAAAAAGAACATGTTCGAAAGCAGTAGCTACTATATCATTTCAGCAACCTCGAAAATTTGTTATGTATATATGTACACATAAATACGAAGGATTCCCCTACTGAACTGCCACAGTAAACAAACTTTTGGAAGGTTCTGTCATTTGATGTCGCTTATTGCGGCACACTACCAAGAAGCTTTGGAAGATCTTCAGTGAGGTGGTGCCACGAAATGCTCAGGTGCAAACTTCTAGTTTCAGGATTGGGATAATCAATTCTATTTTTGCTGAATTACGCTACTTTTCCTCAAAAACAGGGTGCTTCAGCAGTTTCCATGCATCCCTCAATTTAGTATCCATGTGGGCTAGCCCTCCAGCGGGATACCTTCCAAAGGTGGGCTACCAATCCCAACCCACCCCCAACAAACCCCGGTCCAGGGAACGTTTGCGCAACGGATTCTTGCAAAGCCAGTCAGCGCCCGAATGAACTTGGGAAACTCCTTTGCTGGGAGGAAAGCTCCCCAAGATGCCAATGAAAGATTAATCAATTGCCTTCGTAGGAGATCCTTACTTTCCACTGTCACTGGGTAAGGTATACACTCAAAAAAACTCAATGTGAGAAGTCAATGGTTCAGAACGATGCGGACCAAACGGAAATCGTACACCGGGTTCGGGAGCGCATTGTTGTCGTCGTAGTTGTCATCAGGTCGCCGTCGTCATCGCGCTTGTCGTCGTCATGGGCGTGGTTGTGGTTGCGGTCGTCGTCATAGTCGTAGCCGCCGTAGTTGTAGTTCCAGCTGTTGTTGATTTTGTTGTTGATTTTGTTGTTGTTGTTGTTGTTGTTGCTGGTGTTGTTGCTGGTGTTGTTACTGTTGTTGTTGTTGTTGTTGTTGTTGTTGTTGTTGTTGTTGTTGTTGTTGTTGTTGTGGTCGTCGTCGTCGTCGTCGTCGTCGTCGTTGTCGTTGTTGTTGCGGTTGTGATCGCCGTCATCCCCGTCATGGTCTTGGTTCGGCGGCGGCCCTGGCCACGTAGGGGTGACATCAGTATTATTATCATCGGTTGACAAGAGTATCGTGAACTAAGCCAACTTTAGGATAGCATACTTCACTTGATGTTGCTTGTTTCTTCCACATCACATTCCATCATGTGATACAATCGAATGTTCTCTTGCATTTCACTATGTCGATCACACTCTTCAAATTCTACAATAAAACTCTGTGGATACTAATATATTAATATATATATATATATATACAAAGAATAAATCTGATATCAATTGTTTCTCCAGTGCACAATATGAGATTATATTGCGTGAAGCATACATGTGTCATAGTCATAATATCCAGGGATCATATATCACCTTGGGAAATAAATTCTCAATCATAAACTTGATCATCCATCATCTTGCTGTGCATTGCAATGTCGATGTTGAAATTCATTTACAATAGATACCGACCTAAATTATTATAGTGTATTTCGTCGCATTGCATTCATTCCTTTAGCGCAGTGGGGCATATTGCAGAATGGACTAGTGCAGTATTGCAAAGCATAATGTTATAGTAAAGCGCCGGATTGCGAAGTATCCTATAGTTAGTACAGTATCGTGAAACTTAACCCTCTGAACGTGTTGTGAATTAATTGAATGAGAATCACGGCAAGCACGGTATTCGAATGGCATGTCATCCCTGATGGGTTTTTCTCCTCGCCCCACCAATGCGAAACAAAGGTGTCAGGTTTGACACCTTCCAAGCTGTCACCACTGCCTGCAGTTTTTTCAGGTGATGGTTAAAAAACTTGAATGGGCCCGGGGGGGGTCTTCTTGGATGTGTTGTTAGTTTCAAACTTAAGTTGATTTCATCTGTCATATGTTTCAGGAGTTCATCAATGATAGTAGAAGGGACGAGCAAAACAATGAAAAAAAGCGACTACTGGGAGAGGATTTGTTCTAATAAAAGGTGTCCAACACGTATCCAAAAAAGAAATCTGTGTGTTTCTAGTAAAAAGAAAAATATATGTGTTTTCCGGTTGCTCAAAAAGTTCAAAACTCCCAATCTGTGGTAATTTGAAAAGGATTCCCCTACCAAACCCAAACCCCTGGACACCAGTGAGGTCGTTCTCACCCACTTACCACCAGTGCCGGTGCCTCGGCGTAGTAGCTCCACATAGGAAATTTGTAGCTCTTCACAAGCAGGAACGATCCTCGGCACCAGAGGCCATCTGAAGGATTGTCATTTTGGGATGTCCAGATTGGGGACTCCTGAATAGAATCTAGCCCCTCAAATACTCAAAGATATTGTTTCGGCGAAGGTCGCAACAAGAAAGCGGTCGAAAACAAAGAAGAAACCAAACACCTTTCAGCCACCATTTGCCTCAGAAATACCCATTAAAGAACCCCACGAGACAGACAAACATGCCAGAGTTTGCCCCCAAGGAACCCTTTACTATATGGCTCAAGGAACCCTTGAATTTTGCTTCCACCCCCCCCCCGAGAAGTCCCCCGGCATCTCGGCGGCCACTTCATAGAGGTTACGGCACTCGAAACGTCCTGGGGATTCTCGGTGGTTTTTGATGGCTTTTTTGATGGTTTTTTTTGGTTGATGGAAGAAATCTTCAAGTCCTACAAAGAAACGAACGAACTGACTAAACTCACTGACTGACTGATTAACTAACCAACTGACAAGCAAAGAAACGAAGAAACAAGCAAACACACACATCTCCAGCTTTGGTCCTGTTGCAAACTCTTCACAGAGAAAGCACTGAAGATGTTCCACACAAGTCTCTGATCTTAGAGAGTCGCTCGGTTTTTCTATTTACTCTTCCATATCGTTGAATGAAGGTTCAAAGAAACAAACAAATAAAGGCCATTTATATGAAAATAGTATGTGTATATATATATATATACATACATACAATCTTACTCTCTGTATATAAAGACTACATATTCATTGTATTATGTTGTGTTATCTAAATTAAATGACTGTTCATGTGACGTATCTATGTCAAGTATGAGCTATTCACACTCTAGGAATACACCTAGAATATACCTAGATCTTTCCTATCTCCTTCAACCAGGTTCAAGCTCAAAATAGTTGCAAAACATCTACATCAAGGATTAACCCACCATGACTAACTCCAAAAATAAGGGACATGGACCCACGTCCCAGGCATCCATTGATATCCCAGGACGCCAGGAACGGTTCGGTTTTGGGGGGGGGTGGGGGGCTCATACCTTGATACTACCAACTCCAGATTCCGCACCTTTCACAACAACCACCAGCGATTCTGGAAAATGATTCTGGAAAATCTCGAAGCAACTCGAATCCAAACCAAAAAAAAAAACATGGATCTTGATTTGCAGAAATGCCGGTGTGCTGACCATAGACTCCTATAGTTGTACACTACAATTTTGACCATGAGACTTCTCAAATCTGGAAATATTTGTTGGGTCAAAAAAAACAACCCAAACAACGCACTTATTAAAGGCAAAATCTTCAAAATTACTTTGATTGCAGAGACTAGCATTGTTTGATCCTCCCTTGACATGCGCAAATGAATCACCTACTTCATTGGGTTTATATACAGTGTTGGGACCTCAACAAAGAAACCTGAGTGCCTAGCGTGTTGTCCAAGAAGTCCGGGGGGCAAGACCTCAGGATGGTTGACTGGTGAATCATAAGCGACTTCGAAGTGCAACTCTTCAACTCACCATCCAACCAGCCACGTTGGATGAAGTTTTGGAAGTTGAACCCACCAACTACATCCATTTACAAAAGGAACTTACACTGTGACACGATTGGGTAAAGCTGGATCATAAAGCTTTGGCTGTTTAACAACCTTAGGCTTCTAAGGAACAGCATAGAATTTGTTGCCAGAATTCTTATCAAGGGCATTTTTAGATACCCCAAACAGCTTCCACCACGCTCCCTTCCAACAACCAGCGATCGCACCGATGACATGCATCGCATCGCCACCTGCGGTTTGAGTCTCTGCGGTTTCAGATGGGCTGAGGTGCACCTCACATGTTCGAGCATATTTACCAAGCAGCTTTCTGCCTATGATGATTCAAGTTATGTCTGTGATTCCGCATGGATTTTGGACCAAAAAAAAGTGAGGAGGGAGGGGAACATGTTAGCTCTAAGCACACCAAAAACTTGGGGGGGTTACAGGTGAGACCCTGCAAGCAACATCTCTGCAGTATCGAGCAGTCAAGATTCAATTTTGTACAAAAGCGATTCGATTAATATTCCACATTGGTCCACACTGCAGTACTCCTTCCATAAGATGCGTTGAGTATGAATGGATTGACTCCGCAACAGAATCAACACCACCTGAGAACCTTTTTCACCTCTCTGTACCAATCAAACAAAAGTGTCGTTAATTATAGGCATAGCAATCTTTCCTGCCAGATTGTGAGGTTGAGGTTCAGCAGTCCAACCCCCGTTCCTTTTCACCACCAACAGCAGCAACATCCAATAATCTCACCCCCTTCTGATCCCTCATCAGATCACCCGGTGCCCACCTCTTGCATTCCAACCACTCCTTCTTTGGCCCATAAAAGTCCCAAAGCTCACAAACCCGAATACCACGATGCCCTGGCAGTGGCTGGCACTGCATGATCATCATGATGATGATGATGATGATGATGATGATGATGATGATGATGATGATGATGATGATGATGATGCCGTTGATTCCATTGAATCTTGGTTTTGTGTTGATGTGGCCATTCCGTTGATGTGGTTGTTTGCAGGGGGTTGATATGATTCAAGTTCCCATGATCTGGATTTTTTAAATTGAAGTATACGAGATAGCCAAATACCAAAAAACTGTACTCCACCAAAAACTAACATGGAACCCAAAAATTGGTGGTTTGGGTGGATCTTTTTCCTTTTCCAAAAGAACTTTTTCAGGTTCCAGCCGTCAGTTTTCGAGCGGCCGAATCGACCCTGGCGCCTTCTGGGAGTAAAGTCCAGCTCTCCATTTTCGAACGAAAACGCCCCTTGGGCTCCTCCTGTTCAGAAGGATGGGACAGGGGCATGTATGCATGTGTATATTTACACAATTTAGATATAATGTAGTAGACATATATTTCTATGTGAATTACATGTGTATGTATATATTCATATAGATATATATATATATATGTATTTTGCATATGTACTCTTAAGTATTTGTATATTACATATATCATTCATCATATATCATATACATCATGCATGAATTATCATGCTTCACCTACCTGCAATTTAAGCTCCTTTTGAGCGGATTCTCCAATCCCAAAACCTTCGGGTTTTGGTTTGTTTTTTCGGTGGATTTCACCACAACACCGTCCCAACTACTGTAAATATTTTTCTTTCACCAGATGACTTGTCTATCAACATGTCTGATCCTGAAGCAAAAATATAAAACCCTGCACCTGTTGATAGGTAGTTTCTTCCTTTATCCCATTGTTTCTGATGGATTTCGGAACCATCAACAACAGCAATGTCGTCCCGCCATTGGCAGCTCCGTTCCACTCCTTGGGCATTTCTAGGTCGATTTCGCTCTCATCCTGGATGGTTCTTCTGTGGAAATTGAAGGGTTTTTGGATTGAAAAGTATAAAATTCCTGCATATGTTGAGCTTTAAAAACGCCAGCTTCTGGTGACATCTAAAAGGGTGGGACCCTTTCAAAGAATGCCCCAAAAACAGTGAGGCGTGGAGGGTTTCTGCCCATACTCCATACGATGTGAGGAAACACTTATACACCGTAAGTGATATGGAGTCAAAAGTCCGTAAATTACGCAGCATGCGACATTTTGCTGAAAGCAGTGTTTGTTATCCGTTGGCACAGCAAGTCGAATATCTTTCAAAAAGCTTGGGAAATTTCTGCTTCTGGTACGAGGTGTTCGGGACCAAGTCGTTTTTGCACAGCAAGTTGCATATTCTTCAAAAGTTGCGGAAATTTCTGTTTCTGTTATGGGGTGGTTGGGACCATGTAGGCAACTAGGGATGCCCTTGGAATACAGTATCGTGATTATTATTTTGGGAGTCTTATCTACAAGGATTGCACGCTCTTATCAACGTAGCTGCATTGCTTCCAGTATGGCCATTACCTCAGAAGATAATCTCAACAGTTACGGTGGCAGCAATGTCTCACCACTTGCCTCCCTTGACGCTCCTCCTTGCTATCCACCGTGGACTCTTCAGAAACACCCACCATGGCGTCTCACAGCCAATTTTTTGCACAGCTGTTTCGGGGGCAGTTTACAAAACGAAATTCTTGGATCCTTTGGTCTCGGATTATTGAGAATGGCACTGTCGAAGGACAACAAAAATCATCTGCTTGTGGAAACCCACGATGCCGTCACATTTATCAGCTGTTTTTCTGCTGACTTTGAAGCTGTTGCCAAAAAAAACCTCTGTTTTCCGACTATCATCTCAGAAATCTGACAATGCTCGCCATGAGCAAAACGCTCCAGAACGGACAAGTCGCAAAAACTTGAGGTTTTTGTAGCTAAGGGATGTTTTTTTTTACACCCTCCAAAACTAGCAAAAGCATTCTGACTCAACCACTGATTGTGCCCCTTTCACAAATGGTATTTTTCAGTAGCGCGACCAAAATATGATTATTTGTCCATATCCGAGGACAACAACCAACTGATTTGCTCCACATTCCATTGGGCTCGAATCTTCTTGACCCAGGAAGATCAGTAGGAAACAGACCTGCAATCTTCACCTCCAAGAAGCCAACTTAGGATGCAATCCACTCCCCTAAAGCCCAAAAAAAACTTACTAGGCAATCGCCCTGATTGCCAGATATGTTTAAAAAAAAACATATTTCTTGTGGTTTCTGGTGTGTCTTCCAGCTCCATGTGTTACCTCACGCCTTTGGGTTGGATAACCGGATAACCTCCGATTCTGAAAGTGGCTAAAAGCAGTGGATGGTTTTTGAACATGGGTTTTGTGGTGTAAAACTCCCAATGTATCCTTCCTATATTTGTTTATGCTGGAAGATGATCATCACTTTACTTTCTAAAAGATCAAGATATCATTCAAGGTGAGGATTGTCCATTTATAAGGGGTTTCCATTTTTTAAGAGCTCTCATAAAAAATCGGTGGGAATCCTGGTTGACAAATTGGTCGCCAGCGACAAAACTTCCGGACCAGGTATATAATGATGGGGTCATATGGCCATTGGAGCCATAGCCTCACAAATTCGCTGGATTCTACGAAAAAACCTCTTCGGATTTTGCCAGAAATCAAAGTTTATGAAATCGGATGACACATCTGAACATAGACATAAATGGTTCATTGGTTTGGGTGGATGGTTTCCGAATTTTTGGCAGATGTCTTGGTAGAAATCAGTCTCTAATCGAGTTTTCCTGGGATAGTTAAGCACCAACCTCAACCCCCAACTAATCAGAAACACACGGGAAAAACCTTGGCTGTCTGTGCCATGGTAGATCAACTTTTGTTATTCCCCAAAGGCATGCATATCCCCCAAACATTCAGAAACCTGATGCCCCTGCTATTTGCGAAATCCACAACCTCCAAGTTTCAAACACGAAAAACTCTCAAATCAGCACTTGAACTTACAAACAAACCAAGATATTCAAGGTTTTGTCCTAAAGAAAATATGCATCCTTCGGTTCTTGTCATCTAAAAATCATGTCACTGGAGCCACCCTAAAGCCCCCGGGGGGTTGAGCTCCCAGGCCCGTCCACTGGCAGGCAGGATTTCGGATTCCAACCTCGTGTGAGGGAGCAGTTCCAAAAAAAAATTGGGGGGGTTGATGGTGGGATGGATTTGTTCAAGAAAAAGGAGATCTATCTCTAAAAAACCAAGAACCTCCACAAAAAAATGTAAATATGATATGATCCAAAAAATATTGGAGAAATGTATATTGTATATCAATATTAATATTGCTATCTCTATCTGTATTGTGTATTTTATTTACGTGTATGTTCATATTTGTGCTCATTTACACATTATATACATGTACAATATACATATACATACACATCTAGCATCCATGTGTTTAGAGCATTTTTGCGGTGAATATCGGTGAATGTTTGGGGATCCCAAAAGATTAACAATTGCCACTGCGAAATCCCAAAATGTTGGGGATGTGTTTTCGACGCTTCGAAAAAATATGCAATATCTATCTTATATCTATATTATATCTATATAGATATTGCAGGAATAAATATAATACGTGTATATATAATAATTAATAATATGTACTCATTTTTTGGTCCGGGGTGCTTTTTTTGGATACGTTTTCCAAGCCCATCCAACCATTCCAACCCTTGGGTTTCCCATGCTGATCCGTTGGGATCCATCGCGCTTGGGATCCCTCGTGATCCAGCAACACACGCAATCTCTCCTGGTCCAGTGAATCACTTGAAGCCGGTTAAGACATCAACCCAATGGAAACCATAGAAATTGGTTAAAAAAAAAAACATGGGTAAAAACATGGCATGTTTTACCCATGTTTTCAAGGACGCCAGGATTTCACGTTAGTTTGATGATCCTGGAAAAAAAAATAAAACGAAAATCTTTACAGTTGAGAGAGTTTTTCCATCACTTTTATCACTATGTTCTTACCAATGGATGAATACATCAACAAATTATATACATTCTTCAAGGTGTTAAGCAGGATTGGATCCGCCACCATCCAATTCTAGGAATTCCCCAAAAAATTGAGACCCATATCATTGGGGATACATCTTTGCCATGATAGCTATTTGACTTGATCCATGCTTCCAAAATCACGATAAAAGGGAGGTACCCTCTGGTAAAACGAACATAGCTGGCTGGAATATCCCCATGCTTTAAAACGAAATACATCGACTCAATCCGGGTCCATTTTTTCCAGCTAAGCTATATATATCTTAGTTTTACTGCGAGTGTAATTTTCTTCAATCAAATGTGTACCTTTCAACTAAATCAACCACCCAAAAAAATCGGCCCAACAAAAAACATTGAAGCTCAAGGAGGAGCTTCACGCTGCTGCTAGCTGCTGGCGGAAACTTTTTATCTCCCAGGTGTTTTTTGTGACTTGGTCGTTTTTTGAAGCAACAAAAATCAGCCAGTTCAAGTGGACCAAAAGTTAGAAGGCATTTAGATACCATATTTATTATAAAATGATCCCAAAATAATCATGAAATTATGATTGTAGAATCATCCTAAAAATGTTCTATGTCGATAGAAGTTTTTCTCATTGGAAATGGTAGAAAAGAAAATCTGTATTAACTCGAGGATGGTGATGACAACTTGTTTTAACAAATCAGGGAATCGAGGGAATCAGCATCAGCCCATGGTATCCAGTTTGAAGGTGGTCCATCTGTCCTGACCCGGAGGAATATCCACCAGCACTACATCAGCCACTGCTAACCACAAGGTCCTGGCCACAAGGTCCGCTTGCTACCCCCTCAAGTTTGCTAGGTTAGTATAGTGCCCATGTACCAGGAAAGAAATAGAAACAAGCACTCCATGAGCAGGCTTCTAAGCGCATGTCCGGCTAAAGTGTGAGCCAGTTCTTCCAATGAAGAAACATCAAAAAGATAAAACCAAATGTCCGGCTTTGCACAAGAATCTGGGCTCTTTGTCTTGACCCATATCG
Source organism: Breviolum minutum Mf 1.05b.01 (assembly GCA_000507305.1). Lineage (NCBI taxonomy): Eukaryota > Dinophyceae > Suessiales > Symbiodiniaceae > Breviolum > Breviolum minutum. The sequence continues at coordinate 68,263 of DF241085.1, forward strand.
TTGAAAAATCGTCAGGCTGGAAATTGAAAAGTATCCAGTTAACAGGTTCCATTGAACAAAATGCCGGAATTCGCAGTGTTTTTGCGGCCATCATGTGTCAGGTTCCAATGTTCCATGCAAGTGTTCTGACTGTTCCGCAGCTGGTTGACCCCCTTAGAAATCAGAAGCTTTCTATCCAAGGTTTACAGCTCTGGTTGACTTTCGGCCCTTGATCCGTTCGAAAAGAACGACGGGATCAATGAATTCAAAAAGATACTAAAACTGTCGTCCGATACATCAATTTAATAGGGCTGAAATTTCCAAAAAAATGCGAAAGCCTCAAAAATCACATGTCTGGCCATTTTTCTGGCAGTGCTTCGGAGGAGAATGGCTTTTCCCAGCTATACGCTGTAACTCCTTCGAACTGATCCTCCAAGGGCAAGCAGTTCACCCCATCAGCCACCAGTCCTATGACAGCGCTCATCCAACTGGCCCAATTTCATCATAGCCGCATCGAGGCCACTGCGATCCTCCGGAAACCCAAAGTTGGAATCAGCCATTTTTTCTATATGGGTGTTTCCAAAAATAGGGGTACCCCAAAATGGATGGTTTATAATGGAAAACCCTATTAAATTGGATGATTTGGGGGTACCACTATTTTTGGAAACACCCATATGTTCTTGAGTCAAATGAAGATGATTTCATTCGAGAGGTTTTGGGGGGTTCCAAAAATTGCAAATATTTTCCAGGTCATATCTATTGAGCCACACCAGGCACCCAAAAAAGGTTTGACATGGAACGTTCCTGTTCTCAGTGGTCATTGTGGGATTCATCTTCATTTCAAGATCATGCCTGTTTTCTCACGCAAGATGGACATTTGCATGATCTGTTGGATAGTTAAATATCCGCGATCCATGTGGAAATTGTGTTTTGTGTTGTTGTTCCCTCAAAACAAGAGTGACAACTGAAAAATGGTGCTTAAAAAGCTACCCCGCCTCCTTAAACACTGAATAATAGTTGTTGTCGGTGTCTCAAAGAACTGGTTCTGCCGAGTTTGAAGGGAAGCATTTACAACCGGAGCATTCAGCATTATGATCCCCGAAGATAATAAACAACACAAGCAGTCATGGTGGTGGAGATGTGGTAGAAATGCATAAGTTGCATATTGAAAAAAACTTCCCAAGTCTTCTTTAACAACTATTTCCATTTAGCTGTTTGACAAATAGTTCACCCGGTCTAATTCACACAATGTTCCACAGCCTGCGATGTCCATAAAATCGATGAAAAAACACCGTGGCTAAAAAAAAGAGGCCGAGCTGAACCCGAAAGATTAAGTTTATGAGGTGTTCCTCGCAGATGGGTTGAACCCAAAAACCCTCAAGGAAACCTTTGGAACCTGGATTTGATATTTTCACTAATGTTTAATCCCAAAAACATATGCACATGATCTGCTTGCCCCGCAGATTATCAGCTTCTAGAAAATGAAGTACGTCCAAGCTACAACTACGTAAATAGACAGGAAATAAGTGATCTAACATCCTGAAGCTAAGCGTCCAACAGTATCCAAACGAGAAAGGAAAAATCTTCACGCGGACACTCAGAATGCTGAATATGAAAATATCAACTTATAGAAAATGGAAAGTGAAGATGAAGATGATACCCAGCCATTGAGATGAAAAAAATAACTAGCAAAATGATATATATAAATGTCACCTGAAATAAAGATGGAAGGAATCAAAATGAGGAACACAAATCCAATCGAATGTCACCTGAAATAAAGATGAACGAAATGAAATTGAGGAGTACAAATCCACAAAAGGAAGGGACAAATTTTCAAAGTCTGTATGGATTCAAAAAGCTCATCGGGAGAAACACTCGACCATAGGCACCCGCTACTTCCTACACTTCGTAGCCAAACCGGTCTTCGGATGTGATCGTTTTTTTGCAAAAACACGCACTAGAAAAATATAGGGTTTCTCAAATGGTGCGGAAAATCTTCCCCAAATCAGATGTTGAAAGTTTGTTTTGTTTTTTCGAAAGGTTCCCACAAGTTTCCACCTTGGTTGTTTCTCCACCAGGTATGACATAATAGAATCATCTTTGTTTTGGCCAAGGGAGGAAGATCAACACAAATCCAAACCCCGTGAAAAACACCTGGCAGTCTTTGAAGCACCGTGCCGAAAAATAGGCGCAAAGCCTGGGTGAAACACCATGGAAATGTGCGTCGAACAAAGATTTCTCGGGGGATGGATAAAAAAATCTGAATCACGGGAATAGGCGAAGCATGGAACCACCCACTAATTTTTGGGAAGAGGCAAGATGATCTTGATGGGTACAACTATGATTATAACTTGGTGGTCTGTTGCGAATGTTGGGTAATTTTGGGAATAACTTGATGGTCTGTTGGCGATAATCATCATTCAACATCAACCATGAGATTAAATGATTAAATTTGAGCCAACATGATCCAAAAATCAGGCTACAGTAGAAGAATCAAAACCAACCATCAAACAGATCCTTGACTCATTGAGTTTTTGTTAGCACCTTAAAACTGGAGCATATAGCTTATCAGAATTACAAGCTATGCCTCCCAAACAACTCATAACCAAAAATCCACGTGAAGGTCACATTGGTTGGTAATTTTTTGCCACCTAAAACTCAGCTTTCCAAGAAAAAGCTGGGCATCCCCGGACCCCCATTCTCCTCCACGAGCGCATTCTAAGGCTTTTTCCACGGTCGCCTCCAACCACTCAAACTTGGAATCCTGCCAAGTTGAGTTCATTGGTTGGTCATCGCCAACTGGAAAGACTGAAAAAAATATATAAGTGCTTAGAAATTGGACATCTTTCTCCACGTAATATGTAGAGTTGAAAAGTGTAAAAAAGATGTGAAACCACCACCTCGCAAAGTTGTTTAGAAGAAACATGAAATGACAAGGATCCTTGTGACTCCAGTACTGCACTAGTTACTTAGTTCAATCGAGTGTTAGATTTTGATGGCCTCGAAGGATCATAGTTTCATGGCACTCAAATGCCACAAACAAAAGGTCTGAGTCTTCAATTTCTCATATTTAGATATATATATATATATAATCTCTATAAGTCTAAATATCCATCATATCATTTTTAGTAGAGGCCCTCGTTTTCACCAATTTTACCTTCACATTGCCAGGGAGAGGAGATGCAAGCTATGGAAGTAACAGATCCTGGAACTGCTTCATGGTGGGGAGAGGGGTATCCATTCTCCAGACTCTTTTCTGAAACAACTTGGGCGAAGGGTTAGAAATGCCTTGAGTTTCTGAAAGTATCGGAAACTCAAATAATTCACCTGCCTGGAAATCCTGGAAATTAGAAAGCTTGACATGTCATTCAAGAACAAAGAAACCCAACCCGCATCGCCAAAAAAGACTCTGCAACTGAAATAGATTCCGTTGGATCGATAAAAGTTGTTGGAGCAACTTGTCTTGCAAGTGGCTCACGTTTTTTCTCACCTGTCACCCAAAACCAAGATGAAAACAAGTAAGGAGAAAAAGTGGGTCTACAGTACATAGAGGCCCAGTCTATACTCCGTGTCATGCGCAGTACTGCGTATTTGAGATCCAACATTGATACTCAGGATTCAACACAACACTCTGGGAAAAAACATACCCTGGCCAGCACCTACCCTCTGGGAACCAACGTATCCCCCCGTTTAAAGGCACTATAGAGTCGGTGATCTTCCGGCTTTCCCCAGGTCGGGATAATATGGACATCTCATCCCACAGACCTGCTCCAGAACATGCTTCCAAATGGCTTCTGGATCGGCCTCGAGTTTTTTTCCGCCCCCTGTTTTTTGGGCAGGGTTATGTATATAGTCAGAACTAGGAGATCTTCTTCCCAACAAAAAAAAAACACAAGAAAAAAGGGCTCCCCCACAAAAAAAAACATTCAAAACCATTCAAAACCAAAGGATATACAACAACAACACAAAAAAAAGGGAGAGAAATAAAATCACCATTTCACCCATTTCGACGTGGTTTTCTCAAAAAAACACATGTTGGATCCACCTCCTGATGCTAGATGTGAAACCAACAACCTCCCGAGCCTGGACGCCAGCAGAAGGTTGAACCAACTCAATGAGCTCTGAAACCAAGGAATCCAACTCCACATCTGCACCATTTCGAAAAAACAACCAGTTGGCTCACAAAGTTTTCCAAGGGATATAGATATATATATATATATTATATATATATACATAATTATATATGTAAATATGTGTGT
>DF241085.1:77500-81635 GCA_000507305.1 Breviolum minutum Mf 1.05b.01
CTTTTAAGACAAAAATTCACTCAGGAATTTCTCACAGATCTTCTCAAAAAGGTCCCTCTGATAAAGGGTTTCAAACATCATCTCTCAAACAGTCGAAATGATGGGAATATATAGAGTTCTTTTCCTTTGACTGATTCATTTACACAGGGGACTTTCTTTTTAGCAATCAATTCCCGCACGATATCCACAACGGGAGGTGCTGCCTGAGTGTATCCTTGTCCCAATTCAGCCATTTGTTTCAGTGGAGGAAATGAAGGGATGTCTTTTTGAAGATTGGTTCCAGGTAGCTCCCAATATCAGCACCAAAATGACAGCACCGGGATGACAGAACTGTTGAGGGGTTTGGGCATGTCCGAATTCTGCAGCATCGCAACAATATGAATTATATATATATATATACATATCATATTAATGTGTATGCATCACATACATATGTGAAAATATATACATATATTATGTATAATCTCGAATATATGGATATACACTTCTAAACGCAAAAAGTATCGGTGATATTTTGTCAGCTCATACTCACAATTTCATCCCAGTTGCCCATACAGGCGCCAGAAAGCATAACAGGAGAATCAATGCCACCTGTCTCCATGGGGGGCTGAGAAAAGAGTTCCCCACGCCCATGAATTGCTGTGGTTTAATCATGTTTGGATGATATTGTCTATTAACATCATTGGAGGCAAACTGGAAGACTTCACTTAGCGCAAGGGTCTGTTTGCCAGATGTTCGCAATCCTAGACCATCGTGTCAGGTAAAGTGCTGAATGGACATCCCTCCAACGAAAAGAGGTAGATTAGATATGCCGACTATTCAGTCAACTTCTTACATCTATATGTATATATATATATATACATTAAAGATGGTCTTCTCCTCGTTTAGGATTCCTTTAATGTCTACCTTGGGGTGCTCCCCAAGCAACAGTGATCTCCATGGGGGCTTTCATTTTTAGTAGGAGATTCTGAAAACAACCTGGACTTCCCATTTTCACGGATGCCCGACGACCCCTGGAATCTGGAGTTTTTTTCAGGAAACAAACCTCCACGGGCCCCAAAAAACCCGCAAGAAACTGCAGTTTCAACGGCCTTCAGAGCACCTTTTCTTCCATCTTCCATGCGCACATCTTTTACCTTGCTCCCAGTTTTGGTTTCGAATCGTGGCCCTTCACACGTCCAAAGGTACAGTGAAACATTTTGAACTTCATTAACCATGAAACCAATGGCAGCCCCCGTGGAAAGTAGGAGGTTTGTTCCTTTGGGTGGGGATCAATTTTCCAGCGAACCTATGATTCTTCGCCGAAAAAGTACTATCTGAAGGAAACGTTGCTTAGAAGAAGCAGTGAGAAAGCCATTGTGTCTCTGTAAACATGTACATATTTACCAGGACCATTACCTCATCATAACCCCGCATCAACCTCATCCATACCAACCACTTTAGTGGAGTATAGTCTAAACCTGGAAATCCTTTGAGCAGAAGATGTACCAATGTACCGAGCCGGACCTCCTCATGATGTGAAATTCACACAAGTTGGGTGTCTCCGTGTCTCATCCCCAAACATTCCGTGGACCAATTTTCGCTTGGATTTTCTTGGGTGATGAGATCCAGAGTTTTTCAGGCACAACGGATACAACAACCAAATGATTTTCTCGCAATCTTATGGGGATGAAGTACTCTTATTGATCATTGATGAATCGTTACCAAAAATTGACCATGAATCTGCCGGTCTTGTTTTCACTCCTTGTTTTCTTTAAAAATTTAGTGTCTTCCAACAGTGCTCATCCACACTCTTGGGTGACATCTTTCACAACGTCAATCTGTGCATCCCTGCAACATGCAAAGGAAAGGCAAAAAGGAGTAGCAACACCGCCACACCTGCGATTAAAAGTGTGTCACTGTGTCATGGCCTGATCTAAACCGTTGGTGGTTTGTTTAAAGTCCACTATGTGGGTATTTCCAAAAATAGGGGTACCCCAAAATGGATGGTTTATATTGAAAAACCCTATTAAAATGGATGATTTGGGGGTACCCCTATTTTCGGAAACACCCATGTTCTGTTGAGGTTCTTTGAGTCCTTCGTTCTCAACCGTGTGGATTTCTTGGGATTTTTGCGTTTCCTTGTGGAAAGAACACAAGTCACATGTTGTTAGACTCTCCCATGTTCGGAAGGTGACAATTCTGAGAGCTACGTAGGGTGAATATGAGGTTGCAAGGGATTCTAACCTTTTCTTTTTGTAATTTCAAATTCTATTCAAGTTTATAGTAAAAATACTCATATGCATTATCTCATAATTCATGAAACTCTGGTGTTTGGTATCATTCACAAAAGCGAACCGAATATGAAAAAAAACACATCCCACCTAGTAAGCCCACAAAGACACGCAACACAGCAATATGAGCAGGCCTGGCATCCCAAGCGAGTTTCATCCACACATCCCAAAATGGAAATTCATCCCATGAATGCATCACCCCATGCAAAGCAAAAATACACCCCTGAAAACTAATATGGATACCCAAAATGACGCCATGTCTCAAGCTGGAGATACATTTTAAAAACCATCATTTTGGGTATCTATGTTAGATTTCGGGGGTATGTTTTGAACCTCCTGATGGCTGTTCCACCTTGGTTTACGGGAAGGTTGGTAGCTTTCAATGGATATCGACCTAGTTTTATACAAGTTAGCAACGAAGGATAGTCCGCTGCAAGCTACTGTTGAAGAAAGAAATCCGGCTAAACAGTTGAGGTTGGTAGATTATCACATTATTTACAAGGTTCTTTTCATCCCAGGTGGTGCAGGATTTTGCCCATCAACAGTATATCCCACTTCAGAACTTCATATCTGAGTGATGACTTCCAAGATATAGTCCTTTGCAAGAAAACCTTTTGGGAGAGCTTTTTGTGGCCAACATTCTCCACTAAAGTGTCCTTTCTTGTACCTTACCAAACCGCCAAACCTCCAAAAAAGACTTTGTATTTTCGCCGCAGAAAAGTCCTTTCACCAGTTCCAGAGCCCGGCTTTTCTGGTGACCTTTTGATGGCAATTCTGGGGAAATCCATCTCTTCATCTCTTCCAGAATGCTTTCTGTTCAAAATAACCAAAAAAAATGGAGCATGATGATGATGATGATGATGATGATGATGACGATGACGATGATGATGATGATGATGATGATGCTGATGATGCTGATGATGCCGATGATGCTGATGATGATGATGATGATGATGATGATGATGCTAATGATGCTGATGATGCTGATGATGCTGATGATGATGATGATGATAGATGATGACTAGGATGATGATGATGATGATGATGATGACATGATGATGATGATGATGATGATGATGATGATGATGATGATGATGATGATGATGCTCGCCCGTTTCACAGAATTTTGGTTGGCCAACACCAACCACTCCCACAATAAAACATACCAATGGCCACGGTCGCATCTCTAAACAATGGAGCCTTGGCTTGGCTACTGAAGCCGAAGAAAGAAGCAAAAAAAAGTGGTGTGGCATTTTGCACAAAGAGATATCTACATGATTCTTGGCAAATGTGTCATTTCATATTTTCACCCACTCACCTAAAAATGGGTGAATCCTGTCATGTGTTTTCTTGCTTCCTAAATGCACCATCATGGCGTGGCGTGAGGTCATCAAGCTTGCCATGGTGGAAAACTTTCTCCCAAGTTTGGTGGGGTTGTAAAGGTCACCTTTTCACCATCTTGGTCCCAAGTTGAATCTTTGATTCTAACAGTCCCTCCCTATGAAACTAAATGGATGGTTGTTGGACTACCGCAGGGTGTGCCCCGAGGCGGCTTGAACACTTCGAGTTCGAGTTCGGGTTCGAGTTCGAGTTCGGGCAAAGTTGTGATAACTTTCAAGTACGAGGGAGGAGGGGTCCAGTTCGAGTTCGAGTTCGAGTTCGAGTGAGGTGGTAGTAGTAGTAGTAGTAGTAGTAGTCGTAGTAGTAGTAGTAGTAGCAGTAGAGGTAGTAACAGAACTGCAAGTCGAGTTCGAACAGTTCGAGTTCGAGGTCGGGTTTGAGCGCAATCATGTAATATCAAATAGGCTTCAAGTACATGAGGGAGGGGGGTGGAGTTCGAGTTCGAGTTCGATGGTAGTAGT
>DF241085.1:82000-93346 GCA_000507305.1 Breviolum minutum Mf 1.05b.01
CGAGTTCTAGGTTCGGGTGGCGGGGTCCAGTTCGAGTTCGAGTTCCAGTTCGAGTTCGGTAGTAGTATAGAGTATAGTGGTAGTAGTAATAGTAGTAGTAGTAGTAGTAGTAGTAGTCGTAGTAGTAGTAATAGTAGCGGTAGAGGTAGTAACAGAACTGCAGGTCGAGTTCGAACAGTTCGAGTTCGAGTTCGGGTTCGAGCACAATCATATAATATCAAATAAGCTTCAAGTATGAGGGAGGGGGGTGGAGTTCGAGTTCGAGTTCGAGTGAGGTGGTAGTAGTGGTAGTGGTAGTGGTAGTGGTAGTGGTAGTAGAATTAAGTATTTGGAGTTCGAACTCCGCGAGTTTGAACAGTTCGAGTTCGAGTTCCAGTTCGGGTGGGGTACACTATGGACTACCGATAGGTTGTCTTTTTTGGGTGGGTTTCGGCCTATTTTCAAAGGGCGAAATGTTAGTTTCAGGGAGTGTATACCAGCTGGAAAGTAGATTTGCTCAACTTTGATGGATGAATCTGTGTCACTTTTCGTCACTGAACTAGCGAGTGGCGATCACCATCAACTTTCACTACCGTGAAAGGTCTTTAGAGTCCCAATTCCCTGACTCCAAACATCTCCAAACCATCAAAGCTGATGTGACATCATTGGTTTGCTTCAAACTTCGTGCTTGAAAACCATGGAATGTGAGCCTCCGGGCCTGTTCCAAAATTGGTGACTCCCTAAATTTCAAATAAGGAATGGTTATGATTTACCCTTCTAGAAATGATGACCATTTACTGTCATAGCCATCGTCATGGAAAAGGCGAACAAAAACAGATGTTTCATAGAAATGCGTTCCTTTCAGCAGAAAATCATGAGTTTCACCAAGTGAGATTGGTGTGTTTCATCACTTTTCACGTTTCATTTCACTTTCCTTCCATAGACAAACACCTAGGATCGGAAGCCCCCAAAGACGGTTTTTTTTGCTCGCACGACTTTCCCTGGTATGTGTGTTTTTCGGCAGCGACAACAGAAACAAAGAAAGAACTCATTCATCTATGGGGAAAATCCATCTCCTAAAGCATCATCTAAATGGCCTTTGACAATAAAGAGCTTCCTTACCCCCTTTTCCTTTCAAAACCAAACTTACCCATAGGGTGTATAACCTGAAACAGTTGCATGATTCTCATGGTTCAGAAACCCAACCACTTGGGATGTACTTCCAACCAGTTTGGGATGTGCAGATGGGTCCCATCGACCACCTCGAAGTTTGACCAAACGCCCAGATCCTTAAGTTCCCAAACGCATGCTTTGGCAAGACTGCAAAGGCACCCGTCCTCGGCGCCCCAAAAAAGGAGTGCAAGCTGCAAAATCCCATCCCACTATACTGGTTGATTACAAGGGGGTGTTCGACAAAGGTTGACACAAACAAAAAGTTCCGGTCCTATATTCCTATTTAAAAAGCTTGACATGATCCTATATACACATCAACCACCCTAAGCTTGCTAGTATCTTGCCTTCAACTGGATGATTGACTTCCGAAGGGTTTTTTTTGGTGCTGTTCAAGTGAGCATGTCCATGTTCAAAACAGTTTGTGTCTTCCAAATTGTTTTGTAGTCAAAAAAGATCCACACTGAAGACAAATCATGACTGGTCGTCAACCGCCCTGTGAGACGGCCCGAGCAAGTTTCCAGACATCCTTTTTCATGCTGAGGTGAAGATGATTGCTTATCTCATGATTTGGAGAGCGTAGTGCAGAACTAAAGTCATCCAGTCCAACCACATGCCAGAAAGTATTGTTGAACAAGTATGGAAGAGAATGTATGGATGTTTCCAAAAATAGTGGTACCCCCAAATCATCCACTTTAATAGGGTTTTCCATTGTAAACCATCCATTTTGGGGTACCACCATTTTAGGAAACCCCCGTATAGACTCTGTCCCTCTTTATGGCCCAAGTCCCAAGTTCAGCTTACAGGTGGATGCCGAATCCAAGGGGTTCCATAAAATCCTGGTTTAGAAAGTTCATGACGAGATATTCGTGTCACAATCCCAACCTGGAATTTAGAAACTTCATACCCCGAAAAAAGGGAAAACCAACTAACCATTGCGGACCCTTGTATTGTTTGTTGCTTCAAAGATAAAAATCCCTCTGCGGTCGACGAATGTCCATGTCACACCATTGGTAGTTGTACACAACAAACTACAGTCGTCGTCGTAATTATAGAAAAAAAAAGTGGCAAATCGGTAGCGAGAGTTATAATTATTTTTTTTGGCATATAGCAAACCAAGAATTATAGAAAAAAACTAAAAACAGTCAAAAATTAATAAAAATTAATTAATTATAGAAAAAAAATAATTAATTATTTCAAACGTTTTCGGAGAATTATAGAAAAAAAATGTCGGTTGGGGGGGGGGTCAGGACGGCTCAACAATACATACATTCATAGCAAATGCATGAATCTCCACTGCATGATCTTTGCATTCCTCAAGGCATTTTTCATTGCATACATGATTTGGGATATATGACATACATATTTTTGTAGGTGTTGTACTGGGAAATGTGGAAAACATACTACATATACATATGAACATACATACATATACATATGTATATGAATTTGATGTGTTTTGCCATTTTTTGTTTCCAATACATAATTCTGTTGGTAACCGCATGTACATGTGAATATGTATGTGCATGCATAACTTGTGTTGCTGACAAGCAACTGCATGTTGCTGACCAGCAACCATTTGCATTGCGCATTTCGCCATGTGCACATATGTACATAGATACATAGGCATGTACATACATATACATATGTAGGTATGTTCAATGTACATACATGTATGTATGTATGTATGCATGTATGTATGTATGTATGTATGTACATATGTACATATGTACATANGTACATATGTATGTATGTATGTATGTATGTATGTATGTATGTATGTATGTACATATGTACATACATATTTGATACGATTTGAAGTTTTTTTCTATGATTCTCTTGGTAATCATGTGTGCATGTGAATATGTGCGTAACCTGTGTTGTTGGCAAACAACTGCATGTTGCTGACCAGCAACAATTTGCATTTTGAATTTCCCCATGTGTACATATGTAGGTACATACATACATAGGTAGCTTGGTATGTTTGAGTGTATGCATTCATGCATGTCTGCACCTCATGTTATCTCTCATTCCCTCTTCTTTTTGGTGTCCATTGTACATACACTGTATGTAGATTCAATTTTTTGAATTTGTCATTGAATTCTCAATTCCTGGTTTTCTACGGCCTCTTTTCGCATTTATGTATGTACATAATTTTCTACATATTCGAAAAATACACTCAAATCTTACAATTTTTGATTGAATCCTCAATTGCTGACCAGCAACCGCTTGCATTTTGCATTGCATGTGTATGACTCCAACGCATTGTTACGCACTTGCCATGCTCGTTTCTGCAGCTTCCGTGCAGCAGGGGCTGCAAAGGGTGTACATAAGTAGAGCAACAAATTGTTGTATAAAGTCCAACATTGATGCACAAAACTCGTAGACTCTGAATTGGCAAAGAGGGCTTTCTTTAAATAGCAGGTCTGTGTACATACATATATGTACATATACATACATGCATCGCACTACATACACACACACATACCTATTGGTCCATCCTGGTTCGGACAAACTTCAAACAAACCTAACCATAGCCAGCCGCAAGCCATGCCGGGACCCAATGGAGATTGGGTGGAAGGATATCCTGGATTGAAGGAGTGACTTGGCAAGCACTTGTGGTTCCTATCGTGCAACTTTGCCATCCCTGCGTACATACATACACACATACATACATACCTACATACATATCTTCATGCATACATACATACATACATACATGCATTCATTTTTACATACAGACAAACAGACAGACAGACATACATACATACTCACAGTGTATGGGTGGGTCACAAACAGTTGTATTTTGCCTGAGGTTTGCGACCAAAGTTCGATTTGCGCCTAGCGGTGGTCTTACTGGCGCAAAGGAATGGAAAAAAGCTGGTAAAGGCGACCAAAAGACTTTGCTCGTTGCAAAGATGTTTGTCACGGAGTTTAGAAAGGTTTTAGCAGGATTTGAAGCTTGCATAGACAGGAAGGAACGCGCAAACTTCCTGGACAAATATGCAACTACTCCTCGGAGGAGCACAGAGACTTCAAGGATTGAGTTGACCAAAACATTGCTGGCGAGTCAATCTTCGTTGTTTGAAGACACCGTGAAGGCCAAACTTGCAACTTGTCAGCATTGTCCGCTATCAAGTGTGAATTTGTAAGTACATACTCTGCAACGTATCCTGTAGGTTATGGACATTGATACATACATATGCATGCATGTTGACATAATTACATACAGTCATAGGTATTCCCAGACAATACATACGTTTATAAAGACACATACATACATTCATACATACATTCATATACATACATGCATACATACATGCATGCATACATACATACATACACACATACATACATACATACATACATACATACATACATCCATACATACATACATACATACATGTCTTTTTGAAAAGCAGTCCAATCAACAACTTTTCATGGATTTCTCAATTCCTGGTTTTCCACGGGTGTTTTCCCTTTTAAACATTCCTTTTGAAAAGTAGTCAAATCAACAACTTTTCATGGATTTCTCAATTCCTGGTTTTCCAGTGGTGTTTTCCCTGTTTAACTTTCTGTTTCAACAGTGGTCAAATCATCAACTTTTCACGGATTTCTCAATTCCTGGTTTTCCAGTGGTGTTTTCCCTGTTTAACTTTCTGTTTGAACAGTGGTCAAATCATCAACTTTTCACGGATTTCTCAATTCCTGGTTTTCCAGTGGTGTTTTCCCTGTTTAACTTTCTGTTTGAACAGTGGTCAAATCATCAACTTTTCACGGATTTCTCAATTCCTGGTTTTCCAGTGGTGTTTTCACTGTTTACCTTTCCTTCTGAAAAGTAGATTTCTCAATTCCTGGTATTCCACGGGTGTTTTCCCTGTTTAACTTTCCTTTTGAAAAGTAGTCAAAACATCAACTTTTCACGGATTTCTCAATTCCTGGTTTTTCCACGGGTGTTTTCCCTGTTTAACTTTCCTTTTGAAAAGTAGTCAAATCATCAACTTTTCATGGATTTCTCAATTCCTGGTTTTCCACGGATGTTTTCCCTGTTTAACTTTCCTTTTGAAAAGTAGTCAAATCATCAGCTTTTCATGGTTTTCTCAATTCCTGGTTTTTCACGGGTGTTTGCCCAGTGTCAATTTTCTTTTGAAAAGTAGTCAAATCATCAACTTTTTCAGGATTTCGCAATTCCTGGTTCATACATACATACATACATAAATACATACATACATATGTACATACATACATACATACATACATACATACATACATACATACATACATACATACATACATACATACATACATGCATTCATATGTATCATACATGGCAGCAGCGCTGCTGCAATTGCCGCCGTCAGCAGCTGCCGGCAGCGGACTTGGCCTTGCGTGCAGGACTGAACTGGTTGCATACCTCATGTCTGATTGCAGTAGTTACATACATACAAGCACCAAAATGGGAAAGATTTACATACACATACATACATACATACATACATACATACATACATACATACATACATACATACATACATACATACATACATACATACATACATACATACATACATACATACATACATACATACATACATACATACATACATACATACATACATACATACATACATACATACATACATACATACATACATACATACATACATACATACATACATACATACATACATACATACATACATACATACATACATACATACATACATACATACATACATACATACATACATACATACATACATACATACATACATACATACATACATACATACATACATACATACATACATACATACATACATACATACATACATACATACATACATACATACATACATACATACATACATACATACATACATACATACATACATACATACATACATACATACATACATACATACATACATACATACATACATACATACATACATACATACATACATACATACATACATACATACATACCCACATATATACATACATGCATACATACATGTTCCCTTTGTGCAAGCATTTTGGCTCAAGACTCAATACATTCCTAAGTGACATACACACTTATATTTTGGCTCATGATGCAGACGCCGCAGAAGAGCCCACGGAGATTGAGATTAATGGACCTGCTTCCTACACCTTGCAAAAATGACAAGAGTGGAGATGGATCTCGTTTTCATCCGTCCAAGGCCTTTGTCAACAAAAACGCATGTTTGGTTCGGGTAAGGATTTTGCCAAATCCTTCCAGCGGCAAGGGCGTGACCAAGCACAAAGATGAGAAGAGCCACGAGAACAGCATGAAGCAGGACAACAAAGAGAAAAGCATCAAGAAGGATAAAGAAAAGAGCATGGAGATGAAGACTTTGAGAGAGCTGGTAGCCACTTCTGTAAAGAGCCCACCACGCAAGTTGAGCAAGCGCGAAATCATTCATGGGTGGTGGAAAGTGAGGTGACCATGTACCTGTCAATGTACATACCTACATACAAGAATTGTACAGGCTGAAAAGCATTTTTGGGGCTGGTTCCATGTGGGTACATAGTGGACCAGGTGTTTGACGCAACTCGCGCGCAAGAAACGGAAACAATCGCAGGGCATTCATACATACATACATACATACATACATACATACATACATACATCGGATCTATCATGAATGAAAAGGTCCGGAGTGAAAAAAAGAAAAAACAATCGCACATAGGGACATTTTATTTCTTCCTCACCTGCCAGGATGCCATCATAGTGAAGACTGTGCTGCCAGCAGCTGCGAATGCGCTTTGCTCCTTTTTGATTGTGTCAATACGTGAGTGCTTGCATACAACGTACATGCATACATACATACATACATACATACATTCATACATACATACATACATACAGACAAACAGACAGACAGACATACATTTGCCTCATGTACCATACGTACACACTACATAAATTAAAGGAAAACTTAATATGTACATCCATACATACAAATACATTTTACATACGTCCATGCATGTACATACATACATATTCCTGCAGGCAGCAGGGACGGATGTTGGGAATGCGCCGTCTCAAGCTACACAGATGGCACCGAAGGATGAGAAATTGAAGGCAAATGGTGGGAATGCACCGTCTCAAGCTACACAGATGGCACCGAAGGATGAGAAGTTGCAGGCCAAGGGGTTCTGCATGACCGTACATACACATGTACATACATACATACCTGCCTGCATATTTACAAGGACACCACAATTATAGAAAAACATGTTGAGATACATACATACATACATACATACATACATACATACATACATACATACATACATACATACATACATACATACGCATATCGGCATTTGCTGATTGATAGAGGCAGTGGCTGCAAAGGACAACGCAGCTGCAGAAAAGGCTCGTTGTGGTGTTTTGTTTGTTTACATACTCATTTTACCACATGTGGGTCTTGGAAAGAAGAAACTTGGTGACCAGCAAGCTTCACAAGACAGGGCATAAAGAACTACAAACATACATATGTATACACAGAAAATTTGCCACCCAAAATGCATGCATATGCATACATATATGCATACATATGCATATGTACGTACATACATACTTACTCACACAGACACAGGCACACACTCGCACATTTAAGCAGAATTGGTCAGGTATCGTCTGCAAGTTCGAAGACTCTGCCAGCCCCATCAGATTCTGATTCTACCGAGGGCGTGTTTGTCAAGGATGGCAAGTTTGCAGCGGTCGTGGTTCACCAGCTGGCTGATCAACAAGTGAAACTGATGAAGGAATTTGATTCACGGCAAAAAGCAGAAAAGTGGCTCCAAGCGGCCCGCGATAGCCAAAACCAGCTCGCGGTCGCTTGCAAAAAACTCAACAAAGAGGTGGAGGAATCATCAAAATATTTGGAAAACTGTGATGCTGTCAAAGCCACCAAGGACATCAGTGATTTCCAGGCCTGGAGCATGTTGAGACACTGGCATACAAACCTGCATACATACATACATACATACCTGCATGCGCAATTACAAGGACACCACAATTATAGAAAAAGTTCCCAGTCGCAAGAAATATGAAACATTCATTCATTACATACGCGTACATACATACATACATACATACATACATACATACATACATAGATACATACGTTTGTATGTGAAAAAACTTCTTACATATGTACATACATGCAAACATGTGTACGTACGTACATACGTACAATGCGTGCTGCATGGACATCCAAGTTTGTGAACAGGCACATGCGCGCACGTATGTACACACTCCTTCTGCGGAGGTGGAGCCAGCATCCGTGGGGTTTTCCTACGAGGATGGACAGAACGTGTGGGATGAGATTGTGGGAAACCCGAAAGAAGAGGAGCACACAGACAGCTTGCCCGAGTGTCACGTCAGGGTCCATATTGGCCTGTACAGAGCATTGACTTCCAGTGTTCATAAGTTGGGTCACGGTAGATTTGGTGTGCTGCTGGGAAAGTTTTGGAAGGCCGAGAAGAAGCAGGATATTTGGAGGGGCAATGCAGTGTTGATGGCAAGCTCATTGGACAACCTGGAATTGAAGTTGAAAGAAAAAATGGATTTTGGAGACAAGGACTTCCTCATTGTGGGGCTGGTTGCAGTTGAACAATCCACAGCGAAAGTCGAAGACCTGCAGGCGCCAGAGAATCTAACCCAGTGGTTCTGCACTTTCAAAGAAAGATGTTCACCGAAGCTCACTGTCATGGTGGCCAGGGTTGCTCACAACAATCCTAAAACTTCATTGAAGGTGTTTGAAATTGATGGTGATGATGGTTCTTCTCAGCAGGTCCATATGACATTCCTTACAAAGCGCCTAGCGAAAGAAGAAGTCTTTGCAACAGATGTGGATTTGTCGAAGGCTGAAGTCACCATCCACAGCGCTGTGAATGAGGTTGTGACTGCCACTTGTCAAAACAAGGGGACAACGAACAGACAGACAAGCATCCATGCCTGTGCATGCCACCATTCATGCATACGTGCATTCATGCAAACCTACATGCATACATACAGCACAGGAGGCCAATACATACATACATACATACATACATACATACATACATTCATACATACATACATACATACATACATACATATGTACATACATATGTACATACTTTTTGCATTCATACCTCATCTACTGAGGATATGTTGAGCGGCAATGTCAAGGTGAAGCATTGTGTTTCCAAGGTTCCCAATCACACAGACTCTTTCTTTCATTGTTTGTTGCTTTCCATGCATCAAGAGCTTCGGCTCACTCCACGGGATCAGACTGGATGGCCAACGGACAAAACAAGGAAGGACGAAGAAAAGACACAAATCATTTCTCTGAAAGCGCGGCTGTTGCAACGAGTGAAGAAACGCTTGGTCAATGCGGAAGAGTTAGCTTCGAGGGAATGTTTGCAGCTACAAGATCTGGAGAGAAGATTGCAGGAAAAGGATGGGTGCATCGAGCTTTCCGACATGCTTCTTGTGGCAAACCTCTTGAACATTCAGATTCGGTGCGCGATGACGAACAAAGACTTTGTGATGGCTACAGCAAGAGACAAAGATTTGGAAGGTTGGGTTTTTGACGATGCTGTATATGGTCACGAGGCAACAATGACCTTGCGAGTTTTTCAGTCCCGCATCATTGGCCATTCTGGGAAGTTGCACATCCAGTACGACCTACTGGAAGAAAACAAAACAGGACAACTGCTGTTAGTGCAGGAAAACAAGCTCTATGTGGTGAAAGCCGGCACACCTTTCAAGGAGCATGATGAAGTGGAGGTGAGCACTGCTTTGGTCCCTTTGATGGATTCTCTTCCAGAAGCCCCAGGCACACCAGACGGCTCAGGCCGGGAACATGCATATCGTTGCATTTTTCTCCGCAGACATGGGTATGAAGATACATACATACATACATACATACATACATACGTACATACATACATACATACATACATACATCCATCCATCCATGCATGCATAACTTGAAAAGTTTGAAAAGCCTCAAATCTTACACTTTTTGATTGAATTCTCCATTCCTGGTTTTCTAGGGCCTCTTTTCTTACATAGTTCGGTTTCTATTTGAAAAGGACTCAAATCTTACAATTTTTGATTGAATTCTCCATTCCTGGTTTTCTACGGCCTCTTTTCTTAGTTCACTTTCTATTTGAAAAAGATTGAAAATCTTACATTTTTTGATTGAATTCTCCATTCCTGGTTTTCTACGGCCTCTTTTGTTAGTTCAATTTCTATTTGAAAAAGATTCAAATCTTACATTTTTTTGTATTGACANNNNATTTCTATTTGAAAAAGGTTTCAATCTTACATACATCTTTTGATTGAATTCTCCATTCCTGGTTTTATACGGCCTCTTTTCTTAGATCAATTTCTATTTGAAAAAGACTCAAATCTTACATTTTTTGGATTGAATTCTTCATTCCTGGTTTTCTACGGCTTCTTTTCTGAGTGAAATTTCCTTTACACGCGCGAGTGAGGTGTCCTTGGGGATGATGTTGGGACGCATTTGCAGGGCATTGTGCTGAATTTCGACAAGAGCCATTCTTGTAGAAAGTGGGTCCGTGTGCATTTCAGCAAGTCGGACTACAAAGAGCTCCTTCCACCCCGTGCAGGAGCAAGACTTCAGCGGTGGTGGCCAAAGGGTGAGGAACCCCGGTATCAGGTGTGGTACCCTGCAAATGAAGGTGACAATCACCAGTCACGGACATTTCATGGGTATGATGGCTTCGCTCAAGCACAAAGCTGGGCGTGGGAACGCCATGAGACATGGCTGGCTTCCTGAATTCATGAATGCATGGCATGTTCTGTGACCCTTTGGAATTTGTATGTACATATGGTCGTCTGTACATATGTACATAAATACGATGAAATACATACATATGTACATCCATTTTGCTTCGCATAAAGAGATTAATTTCAGGATAAACCATCTTTGTAGATGAACACTACATGCTGGGTCATGGAAACTCAATCTCTCTACATATTCATGCTGCATGAGCATGGCAACAGGAAGTTGATCAATTGTACAAGAACCGATCCCTGTTTTGCCTGAAATGATTCTCCGTACGCTTGCCCGCTGGCCGGCAGGGAAGTTGTTGAACATGTATGTACATACATACATACATACATACATACATACATACATACATACA
>DF241086.1:0-60043 GCA_000507305.1 Breviolum minutum Mf 1.05b.01
CTACAGGAAGGCATATAGTCAAATTGAAATAGAATGTGAAGTTTGCAAATGTACAGTTAGAAAATGTGGATGGACAAGACACATAGTGTCAAGTAAGCACAAGAAAAGTCTGGATAATTTTGTAGAATAATTTGTAGGATTTTTTTGAATAAAATTTATCCTAGAATTTTTTTTTGGGGGATATGTATGATGGGTGGGCGGGACTGGTGTATGAAGTGGGGATAAGTGTGCTCTTGCTCTTACACACTCCCTATATCCATATGAAAACGATTGCTTTTCAATGTCTTTTCGATATGGTTGAATCCACCAACTTTTTTCTGTGAAGATCTTGGGGGCACAACCTTACCCTGAAATGATAACTTACTAACGTAGAGAGGAGGTTTGGACCCTCCTGGAGATAAATGATGGGTACCCTCCCGGAGTTAAACAGTTATAACAGTTCGCTCCTGAAAAGTTACCTTTCCAATAGGAAAGGTTCGTCTCTTCCAACCAGCATAAATCGAGGGCTGGGGCGAGCTGTTTAAACTTCGGGGGTGTCAAAAGGGTAGGGATCGCAACCCTCAAGTCATCACTGGACCAAGCTTCTTCCGCATCGCCGGCCAAGAAATCCGCCAAGTCTGCGGCCACTTCAACTCCAGTTGGACCACCACCCACTACCCTGAAGTCCACGTCCAAAAAACGACCCCAATATCTAGGAAGTTCTATGGAAATGGTTGCAAATCCGGGGAAAATCAATGAGGATCATGGATATTACATTCTTATCTCGGCGTTGTTAATTGCAGGATCATGTGCAATACATTTCAGGGATCTAGACCTACCTGTATGTTGTTTGCTGGTCATGCGCAGAAAAAGTAAAGTCTGAGTCTAGGAAAAAAACACAACAACCCCATGCAACGAGGAGTTTTCTTACCACCTCAAGCTTCGACCTTTACCTGAATCAACTCCAAGCTCCTTTGAAACGTCCAATATGCTGCCAAGTAGCACAAAGCTCAACCACCTGGAAGACAAGGAGATGAAAGTGTTCAATGGTGAATCCATTTCGAATTTTCTACTTGGATCGCAGCTTGTCATGACAATGTCCTAATGATGACAAACAACAGGGTCATTTCATTACCAACCCAAACAAGGCACTACTAAGGGGAAATCCCTCTAATACGTATATTTTCATCGTTTGATTCCCCTGACATGGGTAATTTAATGATTCCTGAATAAAGTACAGGAAATCATCCCCACCTTTCTTTCTGGTGTTCCGAAACTCCAGGCAAGGAAGCTCTTTCAAAAAGGTCAGTGACCTTGTCACGCACCTGCGTTTTGTAAAACAAGAGTTTTTTGGGATGAGAAAAAGGGCCGTTTTTGTTGGAGGGAAATATGATGTTAGATTTCAAAATAGAGATGTTCATTGGCTAATGGAATGGAATCTGAAATGCATCGAAATAATCGTAATCCTTGAGTAAACTTCTTGAAATGAAAAATATTGAACACTATTGAAACATGATGCTTATCGCAATTTCATAAGATCCCCCACCTTGCGAGCATCTGTGAGCTCTTTGAAGAAGAAGGCATGTTCTTGCACACCAGGAGTTTTGAAGTCATTGGTCTGTGCTCCGATGCCATAAACCAACACATCCTGGCGGCAGGAAAAACCCTGAAGATTGATTCAGTGCTGCTTATTGCTGATGAGGTTCCAGAACAGCGCCTTGTGTTCAAGTATGATGCTGCAGTTGATGGACAAAATCCCGTGCCACTTGGGATCCATAAGAAACAGTGTGATTTTGTGGGATGATATTTACCATGGCAACCGGTGTAGGAGTTTGTCCATCGACTATCAAAGACTCCCCAGTTGAAAGAGGCATGTTGCCATTGCCTCTCCAGGGACAAGACTTGTACATGTCAAAATATGTCCAACTATATCAACTATACAGAAGTATAAAGTCCATTTCTTGCTCACGTATCCCAACGTTGTCAAAACATCCATTGTTTTTGAAACGACAACACCCCGGCACAATCTTCCACTTCCCCTTTTTTTGCAACAGCCCAGTCATAGTCAACGTCGAAGGTCTTTTTGTTAGGAGAGTCCTGAAATCACCCGAAATCCGCAGCTTCAATCATGCAAGAGAATCGATTGATAGATTCGTTTTCATATAACAAGTATGGGAAAATCCATTGAATTCGAATCTTTTCCGGGAATCTCAGTCCTGGATTCGACTTACAAAAAATCAAAAGATTGATAACGTACAAAACAAACTGACAATGTCTGTATGCAATATGCACATCGTCACATCTTCCAGTCACCTCCTCTGGAAAGTGATCATAATCAACATCTGCTGAGTTATCAGGCGTACCCGCACGAGTGCACCTCAGCGGATTCTGAGAAACCCTAAGCTGCACAGCTACAAGCTGAAACACCCCCGCTTTCATCGGACTCGTTGGTGGTTTCAAACCATCTGGAAAAACGTAGGGGTGGACATCTAAAAAAATATTTGATAACACCAAGGAATCATATTTTTTTCCTAAAGTTGTCAGGAATGATTCTCTGGTCACTCTTTCCGACTGGCAAAAACCTGTAACTCATTGGACTATGTCACTTTTTGGTACCAAATCCCGCACCTCAACACCTTGTTCTTCACATCAACGTGCTCACATTTGGCTTCCAAGAAGTCTGCCTGTGGAGGCATTTGCTTTTTAAAATCATCATGGCCTCTTGATGAAAATTGCGGTCAAGTCCATATTGAACTGGGAAAATCCCATGAAACATAACTGGCATTTGAACAACATAGTGTATCTTGAAGGTGCCAGATTCATGTCGCGGCCTTGCCCTTGAGGACTCGTCGAATCGGTGTTACAATGGATCTCTCTTCAATAGAACCCATTGTACTTGCTGGTAGCAGTGGAGTATACCTGAATCTAAAGGCAAGAATGACAAGAATTTCCATCCCCTGAAATACTGTCGATGAAGGCTGGAATTTTTGTTGAAGTTGGTAGGTTATCCGGTTATCCCATGGTTTTTCTTCTTGCATTGAAGTTCCATACGTCATTTTTGGTGCTGGTACAGGATTTAAGTTTCATCAACCGATGTGAGTTTGAGGGATCGGAACCATCCAGTTGCACCAGTTGTGCCACAATGTTTTTTGGAACTCTGGAGGGTTGAATCTCAAAAGGTCTCAAAATATATTCCAAACCAAGCCGAATGCAATTTGATTTGCATCCCTCCCAAACAGAATTGGTCAAGACAAGCTTCAAAAAGAAGTTTCGTGGCGAGACCTGGGCTCTTAGCAGCGACAATTGAATCCTGTGGAGTCAATGTCCATTCACGAGCATGTACATGATGGTACATCATGAACTTCACACAAAAACTAAGCCAAGAGACCACAGTGATATCATAGAATTTGGCAATATCTTCGGATAAGCCCTGTAGAAATGTCACAGATCCCCAACCTGTACCAAGTATCACCATCTTTTTCCGTTCTCCACTCCTGTGTTCCGTGGGTCTTTTTTTGCTCAAGGTTTTGATTCCCGCTGCCACGGCTGCAGCGCCACCCCCTGCGGCCGCCAACTTCCCGGCGGCCGCCACCTTGGCCGCCGCGGCGGCCGCCGCCACGGCGGGGCCGATGACCTGCCGGACGACCTTGGCCGACCTGGCGTGGCGGCGACATTGTCGCCGCCGGCCGATTCCGGCGGCCAAGAGGGTAGCGGGAAGCACCAAACCACTGGAAGTCCATCTTGTCGAAGCTGTTTCAGCCTTGAAAGCTGCTTCAGCCTTGACATGGAGGGAAGTAGCTTGGCCGGGACTTGAAAGTGGACTTTGAGGCGCTACAAAACATGGCGATGCCATGACAGAAGCGGCGAAGGCTAGAACACTTAGCGCTGGTGCCGAAACTTTCGCCACTGGAATGGAGTTTTGGGCGTGACTTCTGACATCTTGCAATGGCAATAAAAATGAACGGCCATGAAGATCACATTGTAAGATATTACAAAGATATAAGATATTTTTAAAAAAATACCCGGCGTTCTGGGAAAATGAGAAGCTTTTGCCGACCCAGAAAACAATGAAATTACATGGAATGCGCCAAAAACTCATACCCTTTTACGGGTGATGTCTGGATCGGTCAATTTGATTTTACCAGAGATGAAAGACATGCCACAAACATGCACCCATCAACCCCATTGTGTCTTCACCACATCATGTTGAGTGCCATACGCCAGGTCTGCCACAGCAAAGGGCCTGGCACCATCGCAGTTTGGGACAAAAACACATTAAAAAACGATCCGCTGTCCCTTTGGGATGGGACATTTGGTTCCCAGGAGGGTAAATCACTGGTTTTTGAGACCGTTTTGATGTTTGGATCAAACGCTCCTGCCTCTCATCCTGGGTAGCCTCACGGAAAAGCTCACCCAGTGCCTGCAACCAATTTTGCTTGGGAGAACCCATGAGAGAAGTGCTAGAAGTGAGAGAAGCAGCTGCAATTGCAAAGGTGTGCAACATAAATATGAACAACATGTCAGAAAATCTGTTCAAACTCCAAACTCTCAACTCATTCCAGGCCTCTTCAGTCCACTCAGAAGGGTCCTGAAACTCTTATGGACACGGCCATTTTCACTCCACAAGAAACACGTAGAAACCACCCACCTGTTGCTGCGCACGTTCCAAGATCAAGGCGGCTGCACCTGGCAGAATCAAGGGGGGTTGTACGTTGTCCCCCCTCCCAGCAACAGGGGCAAATGAAGGTTTATAGATGTTTATAGGGATCTCCTACTAAAAATGGAATAATCCTTGTGGTGACTGTTACTGGGCAGGGGGACAACCCAACTTAAACGATCTATTCACAAGCTGTAGTTTTCAAAGAAACTGTCACATGATGACACTTGTGGATGCTTCATGTGACCCTCTGACCTGTGGTAATGCCCAAGTCTTCACCCAAGAGTACGGGAGGTACCGCTACACCTCAACGCTGAGCCATGTTTTTCAACCAAAACAGCCGTGTTTGAACTGAAGACCCCTCAGGTTGATGAGATACCATCCATGGATAGATTCGTGTCATCTAAAACTTTAGGATCTTTATGGACCCTATGATCTTTGCATCTTTTTTTCCCGTGAGAGACCTACTCTTCAGCATGTCGGGTTGCATTGAGTCGCAGGCCAGCATGACCAGCTGTTGCATAGATCATGTGCATATCTTCCTTGTCACCCAACCGCAACATGTTTTTCTGTCCACTCTTTCATTGGATTTGAACAACCGTATCAAGTGGAAATGTTCTCAAGATTTAGCAAAACGGTGGTGCAAATCATTCCCTTAGGTTTCTCGTTTGTGCCGGCAGTTTTGGCAAGGTACCACGGTACCATCTCCAGGTTTGCCGTCGAATCAAACTAAGGATCAAACAATGAAGCTCGGAAGTTTCACTGCCTTGTGAAACGGTGAAACGTTTCAGCCAACTCTTGTCTGGACATCGTAAACCAGTCAAAACAAAATACCTTGAAACTCTGAAAGAGCCACCAAAACGCCAAAAAGACATGTTTCGAAAAACAAAGAACATATGCATATTACATTACATTACATGACATAATTAATACGTAATTGATACATAAATTAAAGTTGCATCATGTCGTCCCCTATATCTGCCATCCCATCCTAGAAGCTTTCAAATGCTTTCAACCTTCTTTATACCCCACCCCCACTGCCTCAAAAAGCACATCTGTTAAGAGCCGGCTCAGGTCAGAGTAGATTGCACCCGAACACAACCCAGACCTCAATTGTTACAAATAATGGCCAATGGTAAGAATAAAGCAAACAACATCACAAATTCATTGGAACATAAAAACCCTCTGAACGTCTAGGACGGACTTCTGACAAGCTTTCAGGTTTAACTGACCAGTATAGGTCTTGATTCTTCAAAGATCAAGTGTCACCATGCAAGTAACTTCCATGCAGTTGTAAATATAGATTTTATAATTTTCTTAGGTTGCTGATGTCATCCGATTTCATGATGCCTTTCAGTAGTCTGGCAACTTAAGGTTGATTTTCATTGCTCTGTTAGATTAATGGAGGGTACATGTCGTTGTCATAAGATAATTTGAAAACATTTCCACACGTGATTCCCCTCAAGTACTCTCCCCCGGAGCCAGAAACTGAGCCCCTGGCCAACCACTGGCACAAAGGTCAAAGCCCGACAAACTGTTCGAATCCCGTAGTAAAAGACCTCAGAAACATTTCTGTATGGCAGGTTGGTGGTTTCGGAAGGAAACAGTGTGCCACCTACTTTCATCACCAAAATTGATTGTCTTCAACCCTTAGAGGTCGGCAGCAAACAGTTTTGATATGTTTTGATCCAATCCAACTCAGAGTCGTTGAATCTGGGAACCCCTTGCGTCTGCATGTTAGTCGCGGATGGGACCAGCAATTGGGAACCTTCCGGCGAAAGTGATGGAATTAAAGTTTTGAATCTTGCCGTGAGAACTTCATCTGATGCACCTACAGATTCCTGTTGACCTTCAATTTGATGCCACCTTTGCGTTCAATTCACGTCCCTGCAAACTATGAACCAAAAAACGGTACAGTCCCAAAATCTACTAAATTTAGCATGAACAATTTTTTTCGATTTCCAAAATTTACTTCTTAGATACAGAAAACATATTCCAAACAGAAAAACAACACATTGACAAAAACACTTCATTTCAATCTGTTTCGTATTCCAGCTTGATCAACCACCTCGATGGGAGGCAGTTTGTCTTCTTCGTCTCGACCTCGCGAAAAAAAAAACGGTTTGAAGCCCTTTTTTTAATTCTACAAATCACCATAGTGATATACTAATCACAAATTAAAAACACTTCAACAAATTAAAGAACACCAAAAATTGCCATCGTTGAAGGGAAATTCCGAAATGTAAAACAAAAACAAAAACAACAAAACATGGTCCACTGGTCCACTGCAAATCATGGGGAAGCTGAAGCGAAATGACCCAAAACCATCCACAACAAATGATGTGACACTCGAAAATATAATTGTAACAGATTGCCACAGAACATATCACAAAATGAACCAATGATGATGACAATAGGATACACTATGATAGTGATATATAATAAGTAAAAATTTCCCGTACAACCTCAACCAACTCACCCCATGGACTCACAGCTTGTTGCGCCCACGGTTGGAAGGTTTTCCCCCTTGGGTCTGCCAGGCTTTCTGCAGAGATCAAGCGCTGCAATCGTTGCCGTAATCCAGTGGCTGACCTTGTGGACCCGATCAGATGTATCAGGAAAGAAAATCCTCCTCCAGACTCAACTAATCTGTTGAGACCACAAATGCTTGCGAAATCAGTCCAATGCCTACTTTTGCATCTGAAGACTCTGTCCAATGTCATTTGCTCCATCACGTGACATATGCCACTCATGCACGACAACTCTGCAACTTTTTGAGGGTCACACTGCAAGAGCTCGGCCAGCCTGATGAGCATTTAGCAAACCCTCGTCACTTCCGATTCTTCCCACGAAAATGCGCAAAATGGTTACAACGAGCAACAAACATCTCCATAAATTTGTCAGATGTCACAAGCCTCTAAATACATGAAATAACAGATCATTCTGGGGAGGATCCATTACCTTTTCAATTATGACGTCACTGACATCACTGAGTAACGTCATCATCGTGATCATTCCATCCTTTACCCACACATTCCTTGCCCAAAGTTTCACACGGCAAGAGCTGAGCTTCCCAACGGCTTGCTGAATTGCTTTTCACAGCATTCCTCCCACTGATTTCATCAAAGTTCAGCTCAGAAAGATGTGAACAAGTTCAGTTCCTTTTTTGTTTCAAAATGGATCGCCTGATTTGGGGTGCAATCTAAAAAAAGCTTTGGTACAAGTGATAGAGGCGAAAATGCTACAGATTGGGCCACAGAATGGGGTTCCACGGCCTCTGTGATCTGCCGAACACAAGGATGAAGCGGAGATGCCTTGGCTGACATCTTGCGAGAGCTGATGTCTGAAAGCAAGCCTGCAAGCCACTCTCGGGTATTTCAACACACAATGGAAACAAAGACCACTAGTTGTGGATGTTTTCCCTGTTGGAAAATGGGCAACTCTAGTGCTATGCTAGGTTTGCTGAAGCGTAACAAAGAATTGATGTATGTATATAATATATGTATATTTATACGCATATTCATTGCTCGATATCTTAGAAGCTTGGCTGACAACTTTAATTCAAAAGGCACCTTTATTTTTGCTCCTTCTCTCATACAAATTCCCTCATCCCACACTCAGAATCTCTTCCTTGATGCTGCCGGGTCCTCGAATCCTGTAAAGGATTTTTCCAACGCGTTGACACACACCTTCCCTATTATCCTATTCATTGATTCGGTTTGCCTAGTACTATGGTCCAAAGTTCCTTTCATCAATCGATCCACATTGCGGTTAGGGATCTTATTTACCTCCAGCTCTGTTCCTGGCTACCTTCCCAAGCCACCAGGTTGTCATTCCAGGCCCCAGACGCGAGATTCCTGGGGGCGCCACTGAAATCAAGGAAAAGACTGCGAACAAAAAGCAACCATCTGCCTGTATGCCCTTCTCGGAAGGCAACTCAACATCTAATTGAGTAAATCTCTTATTAATCACTATGTGTGCTAAATGTTGTGCTGCTTCCTTCTGTAATTCTATTTTTCCATGAAAAAGCCGAGGGAAAAACGCCCGAGAAATAGCGCTTGGCAATTCACTGAGAAGGGCTTGTCTTGCTACCTGTCCTACGACTTGTCATGCAGCCCGGCCTTGCCCAGCAAGTGACGGCCTAACATTGGCCTGAAATCGATGCATAGTGCATCACCGATCCAGAAAAATGGCATCCAGCTTTGAATCCATCAAAACAAATCCAACACAATCTTCAATGCTTCCAACATCTTCCAACACTCTCATGTGGTCTCTGACATCCAACCATTCCAAATCTTCCGGTAGTTTTGGAATCTTGGGGTCTCCCGCTCAAGTTCCAAAAGCGATTGGACCTGAAAGTCCAAAAATTGATGATCAACAAACCCATGGGCCAACTGCCAAGGCAACTCCCAGACGATGAAAAAAGAAATCTGGACTTCTGATTTACAGCCACCACTACACCCCCAAAAACTAACATGGAACCTGAAAACGGCCCCGTGGAGAAGGAAAACATCTATACAAATCACCAATTTTGAGGTTCCATGTTAGTTTTCGGGGATGTAACTCAAAAAAACAACAACTGTAAGATTCACACTGCAAAGCATCGCCCGGGTGAATGGATCTGTGAAGCACTGGGACCCAATGATGTGCTCCAAGACACCTGTCATGCACTGCGATTTGGCGCGGCTGAAGGGCGGAACATGGATTTCTGCAGCGATTTCTTTAATGACAATCAGCTGTAATACACCAGGACTAGCCCCTTATCTCCTTTTTCATGGCGTGTCTCCTTGTTTAGCCCTGTTCACCTCGGACATTCTCTTACCAACTATCCGAAATGTCCATTTGATGCATTTTGGTCGATGGTAACTCTCAAGTTGGATCCCAAAAAGGATCAGCTTTACCACTAAACCTCACCAAGAAAACGCATCCTCCCCGGCGAGGCACATATGGAGATGTACCGCAATTCCCAAGACTCGCCCCAGGCAACTCATCCTGAAAGTCACGAGGACTAAACGGACCCCAATAATTACTGAAATCTTGAAAAAGTCAACTAGATTTGTTTTTTGCACTACTATGACTACTGCATTTACAAATCAAATCGAATCTAAATCGTACTGTAATCCACGAGAGTTCAGGCTTGGGAAGTGCTTCAGCGAGAAAAAGCTTCCACAACACGAGTGCCAAACCTCACAAAGCGCCAAACCTGGGTCCCATCTGCGAGTGGTGGTGGTGGTGGCGGTTGATGAAAGAAATCCCAACAACCACCTGGGATGTATAGAACATTATAAAAACCCTGTAAAGAATGGGATCTCGATATCAACTGGTGCAGGATTTCTTCCATCAACAGTATCACGAGTAACTTTCAGACTGTGCTGCTTCACGCCACACCCTTTTCATCTCATGACCATCGCAAGAGCTCTGCAGAAAGGATCAGGATCCTGCATACATCAACCAAAAGGGTTCAAAAATTGAAGCGCTCAGTGCACATAAGGGCGGCTTTTATTTAGTATGTGACCAAGGCATAGGCAAAGAACCCCCTACCTCCTTTCAATCTCGTTTTCCAATGTTTGACTGCATTTCGCACGTGATGATCTTGTTTTCCAACTCTGGAGGACAACTGTTCACAACAAGGATGACAGTCCCACCTCGTTTCAATCTCAGGTAACACCTACATATTCCATCATGTTCCTGCAAACCTGGCCAGCACTACTTTACATCTTCATAAGGAAAGAAGGG
Source organism: Breviolum minutum Mf 1.05b.01 (assembly GCA_000507305.1). Classification (NCBI taxonomy): domain Eukaryota; class Dinophyceae; order Suessiales; family Symbiodiniaceae; genus Breviolum; species Breviolum minutum. The sequence continues at coordinate 10,373 of DF241086.1, forward strand.
AGATCAGTTGTTTATATGATCTTCATATATGTCAACCATGTCATCACAAATCATCCTATGTCCACAGTCTCCCAAGTCACAGTCCACTCAGTGTAATGCCTGGGGCTCCCATAGACTCACCTGGCATAGCGCGGGGCGATGCCAACCGCCGTTGCGAAAAAAAGATCCATCACATCCCATGGATCCACATCACATCCCGTGGATCCACATCACATCCCATGGATCCACATGGCACCTTGTCTCTCAATGACATATTTGGCATGGCCCTGGCAATTCAGAACTTTGCTGGGCAGCTTGGGATGCTAAAGATGAGGTCTTGTTAAGTTTTAAAAGTGTGGTATTTAACTCAAAATAACAGATTTTGAGGCTCATCAATGAAATCAACAATCTCATGACATGCCTCAAACCACCCGGAGCCGCCTGATTTGTAGCATATGAAATAATGTCAGCAATTTGGACATGCCTCAAAGTTGCTAAAAACTTTCAGCTTTGAACGGCTTTGCTGACAAATGCAAAACCAAAGGTTCACCTTGGTCGTGTGGTCACATAGATGATCTGGTCAGCAATGTCTTCGGCAACCAATGGAACAATGTTCTCGTAGACCTGACCATCGAACCAGTTGAGTCGTTCCGGTGAAAAAATATTCAAAAACAATCCACCCGACCGACGTTAAGGACAATCCACCTTCGCAGCTTTGGCATTGTCTCCAAAACGGACCTTGGAGAATTCTGTTTCCTTAGCCACCATGAATCTAGTTTCCGAAGCCGGGGCAATGATTATAGAAGGAAACATGAAAAAATATTGTTCATGTTCATGAAAAAACTCTTGTTTAGCTGCAGTCTAATCGTATGGCAAAGCTATTTCATACGGTTGATTGGTGAAATGCCGCACCAAGTGGTAGGCTTTGATGATTTTGTAGTGAGCAGTGTTCGTTGGATTTTGCCGACTGGTTGGTTGATAAGGGATGCTTGTAAAAGCCAATTAAAAGATCTTTACATAATTGGATATATCTGGGTGGTATACTTAATATAACCTTTTATAAAACGTGCAAGGTTTGATACATCACTGCTCAGGTTCAATTGGAAGCGATATCAGCTGCATCCAAGCTGAATCTGAGTTACAGCAGTTTCAGCTGAGTGTCCACCATGCCAGGACTAATCGCTGTAACCCTGGGTTGCAAGGCATCCGGTGGCCCAGCATATCATCTAAGCAAAACAGCATCCAAATGCAAAACTACTGATATGAACATATGATGTTATAGTACATTGTGATGGCACATCGTGGTATAGTACAGTACAGTCGGAGTAGGGTAGAGAAGAGAAGGGCACAGTGGAGCGTAGTATGGTACAATAGGCAACCGTGACTCTCTGGACGCCTTTTTTAGTGAGGGAAAGAGCTTGAACACCAATTGTTCACCAACTGAGACAGTGTAGTAAGGTCTATTGTAACATAGAAATTGTATATAAGTTTGCATCATATTAGATAGTTATCCTCAAAATGATAGCATCATCATAATCGTACTTATGAAAAACGATAATTATATGTGTTCATATTTCATAGAATCTATACTATATTCAAACAATATAATTGAATCCAACTGAAAGATGTATATATGCCATATCAAAACATATTCTCACATATCATGTCATATCCTCTAGTCTCAATTAATATATCATATAGCCATGGAATGGTTTTTAAACGTCTGAAATCCGCCCTCCGGCTGCCTGATGGGAGTTCCTGCCAAGTCATGTCGAGATGCAATGGTGAACCTGAGTTTTGCCCATTCAAAAATTGGTGGAAGTTCCAACCTTCAAAAGATATTCCAAGTATCAAATCTGTAAACATGGACCCAAATAATTCCGGTACGAGTACCAGGAACTGGAAAATTGAAATTTTGGGGGCAGTTGGGCCGCCTGATGGCTTGGATCAGACCAAAACTGGCCCGATTTTTTCTGAAGCGTATGAATGCTTGAATCCGTAAAACACTGGAAATTACATGAAACTACTACGACTCATTACTTTCAACACAGCCTTAAGTTTGGGAAAACCCTTCAAATCCAAACACAACACGCACACAAGGAAAAACAAAAAGATGACACCTTCAACTGATGGGAATCATTTCAATGACCAACTTATTCACCCACTTGCGGCCTTAAACTTTTGAGAGTTGTTTCGTTTTCTGCCCTCTCCGAGCTGCGCATTGACTGCGTGTTTGGTGGCGCAATAGGCGGAACCACCTACATAGCACTCGTGTCCTGCGAGCAACGAGCAACCAACAAAAACCTGCCTTGGTGTGCTGTTTCTCTGCAAATCCGCTGACCGTAACTATAAGGTTTTCAAAGGCAATCAACTTATAAGCATTCATCAGCTATCACACGGCTTTTTTTGAATTGAATACTAACGACCTAGTAAGCCTGCTTACTTACTAACCATGAATTGAGCACTTAAGTTTGATGATCCATGTATTCCTTCCCTACATCCCCTACCTGCGACAGAGGAGATATTCACAATATGACCTTTGCCACGTTGGCGCATTTGTGGCCCAAAGGTTGCCACCAAGCACCTGAACACTGCAGTGTCGTTGCCATGGCATGTATCACTGTTGACCTGTCTCTCAGCTTGCCTCAAGTGCTGCCAAGACACATCACGGCTGTCACATTTGTTGCAAGCATTGTTTGGATATTGCCGAGTTCATTCCTGGCTCAGCAAAAAGTGCCCCTGAAAAAGCATCAAAAAGCAGCATCCACTGTCCACCATAGTATAAAGTCACTGGCAAAACGAGATATTTACAAAAAGCAAGAATTCCTCTGCCTCATCTTCAAGTGTTCAGCTTTAACTAGTTGCAAAGTCTCTGCCGTCACTACATACAGTTCACATTGCTGTTGTACAAACTCCCAGGATGCCTGTCTAGCCAACCAAATTGTCCTTTGGGCGATCCATGTAAAGGAGTCCCTAACACCAAGACTTCCAGGGAATTGGTATCACTACTCAAGCACTCTATATTATGTATATACGGTACCCCCCCAAACAAGTCTACATTGTCTATCTTTATTTGGTGTATATAGTGTGATCCATGGTCAAGGTTTCCCATTGGTTTCCTTAAAGGGTTGCAGTTGTTTGTGTTCTTGGGTTGTGATGCCCTTGGGTAGCCAAAGTTTGGCTTCAATTGAGGCCCTTGATTGTTTCGACAAGTTTAATACAAGCAACATATGATTTAACAGTGGCAGTGCACGCTACTAGCCTTCTCTCGATACCTTGTACATCATAGACAAGAATAGAAGATGTGCACGACTGGTCATACTATTGGTAGTACTACTGCTAGTACTGGTTGTTCTAATACTACTAGCACTACTTGTAGAACGAATAATAGTACTGGTACCACCACTACTGGAAATACTACCACCCGTATCACAACTACCACCACAGGGACCCGGTGGGCATTGCAATTGGTGGGGTTGGACAACAGAATCCTGTTCCATATGTATTGTACGTATATTATTTACATACATATACATACGTATAATTACATATGTATATACATATATAACATTCTCTTTTCTGGTCTCCCATGCTACCAATTCCAATTTTGGAAGTTCTTAAAGTATCACCTGATGCACAAACATTTGATTAAGAACGCTTGAAACAAGTTTCTCAATGGCACTGGACACCCCAAGGGCCAATCCAGCATTGTTGATCAGAATGTCCACAGCTGCCATCCCAGCAGCCTCAACAAAGAGGCATAACAAAAACAACAAGAAGGCCCGCCCCCTGTAGACTTTGGAACTTTAGGACACATGATCCTTTGAAGGGCCATGACATCGCAAAGTTTGCATTCATGTCAAACGCAAAACCATTCATCTTAGTCTACAAGTAACCCGTTGACCATGTTTGTGGGACTTTCCTCTTTCAATGGTGGCATCCCAATCCAGGCTTTTCTTGGACAAAAAAACTAGGGGAACTATCTATCCGAATCCCAGTTTTCTGCTTGGCTATAGGGGTTTCCCCTTAACGCAGTGTAATGGCAGTATCATGTATCTAGTATCATTTCATGCACATAACCACGGTGATACCAGGTGTTTCCACTCCTCACGCAGAAACTCTCCAAACCTTCAGCTGCTCCGGGAGCTGCTTGATTTTGTCAGTGTCCTGAACCTGAGACTTGGAGAGGATCAGTTGGGCAAACGTGAAATCCCTCAGAGTTGGGGTTTATTTATACAAGACATATTGATATAGGAAGGAAGTGGGAATCCTGAATGCATTCCTTTTCATGTATGTATTATGTAATTATATGAATTATATGTGTATGTCCGCCAGGCGGGTTGGTTTACACCCCCTTTTTTGGGGTGACTCACAAATCCAGAAAAAAAAAACGTTCTGATTTCATAGCGGACTTTGGGACTTGAAGATTGGGTCAGGAAGGTGCAATCTTGCACTCACATCATCTGACCTTTTATTGCAGGAAAATGCTGTGAAGTCAAAGTGATGTTAAATCAACTTCTCCTTCAAATACATGGATTAGTGTAGTATTAGTGTAATTATTCATTCATATTGTACGTGTGTGTATATATACAAATATATACGTAAGTATAATGTCTAAACAAATGGAGTTGAACAAATACGGGATCCCATCAGAAGCAAGGCACATCCAGCGTTACAGCAATTGGCTCTGGAAGATCTGGAAACCGCTCGCACAAGGCTTTCTTCAGAGCCTGGCTTGAAGCTTGCGAAGTGATTGAATATTTTTCTTGAAGTTTTCATGGAATTTTGTCCCTTTGTTCAAAATGATTTGCGTGATGTTTGGTGTTCAACTTTTGAACTGGGTTTTGTTGATCCATTTTGGAATGCTTTCTATGGCTACTTCATTCTGAGAAGAGATCTGGAATTAAACAAAACATAGCATCATTGTAAGATGTCGTAAGCATTTGGCTCCAGGTTTCTCTGAAACTCGAAAACGGCTTGAAATTTTGGATGTCAGGATCTGCAATAGAATCCAGCAGCCTGGAAGTCACACCCCATTTCCCCAGCTCCAAAATCTATAATGTGTTTCATACCGAAAACCAGAAATCTATAGAAATCTCATCATCTTCCCAAGATCCCCACAGTTTCTGATGCTTGTTGCACCTCCAAGCGTTCGGTACGACGTCCACACAGCGCCTGCCACAGAGGAAAATTGTTGGGGAATGCTACCTGCAACCAATTTTTGAGTGATTTGGGACCCTCAAATTTCACCCTGAAATTCATCACATTTCCCATCTCACTTAATGATCGATTCGTGGTTTTGGGCCGTATCTTTGAATTCTGATTTGATACTCCCCAAAATCCTGGATGTAAAATGATAATGGCTATACTTTTTTTGTAACAAACATCACTGGGTCACCGTTTTTGTCCAACGGATTTCGGCACCAAATGGCAACGGAGCTCTGCAAATCGCCAGGCAGTAGCTTCTCCAATACCTGCGATTGTATGAAGTCAATGGCTTTGATGGGGTTTCTACCGCTAGCAAACACATATGATTCACGTATGCAAATATGAATCTGATAAGTTATTGTTTGTACATATAATCAATGCTTGCACCCTACGATGTACCAGCACATGTGAAACAAATGGCTGTATTCATGTTATTGTACCTGACCGGAAAGATTCATGAGCTGCCTGGGGCTCAAGGTGTTCCGACATATTTGATATATGTAGAAGATGTGTGTGGCAGGTACTTGTGGTTAGAACACGTTTCAGTCCTACACTTGCAAGGTGCCCTTATTTAGCACAATTCACAAAGCTAATCAAAGCCGCCATACAAAGCTCTTGATGAATCACATTCTGAATGCAAAACACTCTTAGTGTCATGTTTGGATTTTGATCAATTTTGGAATTGCCTTTCATCCCTTAAAAATCAGCATGCCTGCAGTAGCACCAGTGAGGAGCACCGTGCTGCCCTTGAGGTCCAAGGGCTTATATAATGAGCTTGGCGCACAAGACATGAGGCTTTCCAAAATTGCTGGACGTGCCGTCCAAATGTTTGGCTGGTATTGACCAACGTCTCAGAACTCAAATGTAGTGCTGTCTGCAATGTGTATTCATTGGTGTTGGTCTTGCTATATTTCGCTGCTCCTGCAAACCGGTGCCAAATTGAACCAGAATCTTATCTAAGCATTGGACTTGAACAAGTTCTCTCTTTGTTGGAATACTCAAGGCTTGTTCATCTTGCATGGTGACCACAGTGGTGGAAACAAAAGACTGCTCAAGTCTAAACAGCTGCAATCACACAACATCTTAGCATCTGCTGTATTTTCCATCCGATGATTTCACCTGATCATCTGCATTTGACAACGGGACCCCGAACTCGCCAAGAGTTCAGCACTTTGAGCAGCAGCATGACCTGCGGTTGCAGGATTTGATGACTTGAAATTTGCCCATAAACATCGACTCAACATGGCGGAAATTGCGAATTTGCAGGACTCAGAACGGGTTTAATTTATCTTAATTCTCTGAAATAAGTGCCACATACATTTGTATTACAACTCTGTACTACACCTTGTTGAAATCTTACAAACCAATGTCAATTTCAAGCCAGCTTTTCTATATATCATCTTTTCCAGATTAAACAAAGTGAAACCACGTATACAAAATCATTCAAAATCTGTTTATATAAATGATCAAATCCTCAAACTAAAGCCATGATTTTTGAGTGCAAACCATGCGTTTGTGCATTGAGAGTCCGACGAAGATCATCGCGACTCGAAGTGGCTAAGTCCTAGTTTCATCAACGGGCAAACACCAATGGATCAAAAGCCGCCCTGAAAGCAAAGACCTTTTGTGGTCCCACAAATAAAAACAAACTGTTGTATTAGTTTCCCATCCCATTAGACTGGTTGCTTCAGAAGGATTTCCATAAGTTGTTGCATTAATCCCAATTGAACAAATAGGAATCAACTAGGGATTGCTTCACTCATCATGTACTAGTATGATGGAGGTCCAATCTGCCAGCACTGATGGAGGTTAGTCGTTTGGCCCCATGGTTTACGACGAGTTTTATACATCTTTATCATCCTTTTTGGCTGGAACAATACCAAACAAAATGTGTGCATGTACTATGCCTAGTATACATCTGCTATATACATTTCTTTCTTCTGTGTGGATCTTGCATTTCAACACTATCCCATGCTTCAACTTCCCATTACGGGAGATATTTGGTAATCGAATGGATATGCAAACTTCCCCATGGCAAAATCTCCCGCGGTCGCTCCTGAGCACAAATTCCAAGGCGAATCTGTAGATCTTCAATGTCTCGTTGAGCATCCTATCGGATATAAACACCCAAAACGTATCATAGAAGTCCCAGGGTTCGGGAAAACAAAAAACATGACAAAAAAGCAATGCATCTTTCAAAAGTAAGTACAATTAGTACGGTGTTTTGCAAAAAAAAACTTCAACTCTTCATATCTCAGACATATCTCACTATTCACTAACGATTCTATCATGTTGACACTTCAAAACTCATCTCCCAAGCAGGGGCCTCCAAAGCCAAGGGCCTTGCTCCCAGGCGTAGCAAGTCTGCCAAGGTCGCTGAATGGCGTTCACGTTGGCCAACCTATATGAATGCGATGAGAACGACAGGGTGCGATGGTTAAACTGGAGTTGATATTCATAGTAGTATAGAATATCAGCTTTGCACATAGATCATATACTATATGATTATATATGTATATTTGTGTGTATGTTTTATTTAGTAATGTGTATATGATACATGCGTATAGGCCGTATAGAAGTACAAACAAGTTAATCTACATACCTCGTATACATGGCTCTTCATTTGCACTACAGTAACAAAATCTGATCATCCATGAGAACATGAATTCGTGACCGGAAATCTTGGATACCTTGGTGGTTCCAACATCTTTCAGTTGCAACACCAAACTGTCACAACTTGACACGTCCGGATTCCCTTCAAGGGCGCGGATTACCACCATGAATGACTGTTGACTTACAGTAGTGCAAGTAATACATAGTAATATCCTCCACAAAAACAAACAACAACCGTTGGGTGTTGGAATTTTTCACTGTTTATGTTGATCCCAGCCTCCAAATATCTGCTGCACAGAATGAACTCTTGTGCAAAGGCAGATAGGTCTTCCTCACGGTGGAGGGCCGAAGATAGAAGCCTCAGCTACGGTAGCTAAAGGTCTTCGTGGAAACCAAGAGTTCCCCAGTTTCACCAATTAAATCCGATTCCAGATGCTGGGTCAATCTACATGAAATGATGAGTGCTAGGTCAGATCCTCAAGAAATGAAAGTTGTCCCTTTCAAATTCAAAACCAGGTAACCGTGGTGTTCGCAAAGGACCTACAACTGCTTCAGCACGTTGAAGTTTTAGGAACTCCAATGACAGTTGCCGCTCATCACGAGATGCCTTTAGTACCAATCCTCGGTGAAGCGTTGAAGGCAAACGGTGAGATTTTTGCTTGCATTTTTCGTCACACAAGTAGTCCATCTTTTCTGGAAATCTCTGGATCTTTCTTGACACCATATTAACTCTGCCAGATTGCCTTCTGGATTCAAGTGCCATTGATTCACATTTCTTCACACTTGGCACTTTTTTCTGACCGGTTCGTTCTAAATCTTTTACAGGTCCGTGGACTTGCTGGAATGACAAAAGTGGAAAGAATTAGGAAGATGGAAATCCAACGAAAATAGTAATAATGGAGATAAGTAGAGGCTGGCGAACGGGCCAACGATAACGATGTTGTTTTGTCACGCCCATTTGCCGCCCCTCCGATGGCAAAAGAGAGTCGATGAGGTTCGAAAGGAACTGTTTGACCTTCCTCTCGAGAATGGCAAAGTGGGTTTGAACAACTTCCGATGAGAAATGTTCCGGCACCATGCGCACTGCTGGCGGCTGCTCGCAAAGCACTCATATACCAAATGTCAATGTCCTCTGGTGCCCTTGAACTTAAATGATTCAGAATTTGTTTCACCAAAGGCTGAGTGGATGGATGGATGATCTTCGATTTCAGATCATCCTCCAAATTCCTCAAGGCACTTTGTCCTCGAGGTTCAGTAGCTAGGTGTCGTTGCCAGGGACAAGACTGGCTCATGACTGGCTTTCTTCGTTCCCAATCCTCTGATAACTTTTGACTGGACTCTACTGCCCGCGCATCTGATGGTGGTACAAAGTTTTTGGATACCAATTTGGTATGTGCAAGAACCCAAACATCGCTTGAAACCTGCCATGTTGGACCGGCCATGGCGCGATCTTTGTGGCGGGCCTGACACAGTCAGAAATAGTAGGAAGATAGTAGGATGATACAAAAAGCTATTGCTCAAAGTTTCACATGGCCAAGTTTGAATGGATATCAGATGATTTCACCAAATCTCTCGAATCGGCAAACAAAACTGACATGTGTTTCTTGTCACAAATAACTCATGTCAGGTTTTGCCCAGCTTGAAGTTCAGAACTTGAAGAAGCTGCGATTGCATGAGATCTGATGTAACGTGCTTCAAAAATATGAGTAAATCGGAGTTTGTGTAAATTCTTGTATGCAGGCAGCATAATCATTCTCCATCCGTAGATTCAAAAGTCACAAAAAGTGCCCAAGGGATCCCGAGGGCGTGCTTCAGTCCTTTTTCCAACTGAAGTGAAAGCTTGGTACTAGCTGCAGTCTTTGCAGCTGAGGAAAATGATTAGAAAGTGCTGTCTCTCTGACAACAAAGCAACGGCTTTGCAATGTCAGGTCTTTATGGCAGCAGCTGGCGTTGTATCTTTCAAATTTACAAAATTTTACAATTTTTTGTGATGCATCACGTTCCATGTATGGTGTTATTTTGTTTCCTGAAATTTGTCCTGCACAGTTTGCGACATTGACCATCAGATTGATCACACCCTCATCTCACTGGTTCGGTCACAGTGCATCGGCATCAGAAATCCACATCTGGTGGGCACAGAAAATGACCCAAGGACATCCATCATACTGTTGATAGCAGCCGAATCATACACCATTTGAGGGGTTTGGACTTACAGTACATTCTTTCGTTGCAGGCTTGGATTCCCATCTACTGTGAGCTGCTGAAAAAACGTCTGTATTTGTTGTGGCTGATCCTGGGGATGAACATGGGTCAACAAAACATCAAAAACATCTACGCTTCTGCAAGCCTTCTCCATCTTCTGCTTTCTTGCCTGAGAGTTTTCACATAGTTTCACACAATGCATGAGCATTTAGTATCCACCTTTGCCAAACTTATTCTGTCTACCAACTCCAGAGTTTCTTAGGATCTCACGTCTCTTTGGCAGCCCAAATTTGAACTTCGAGCCTGTTAGAGTTAAAGCCATCTGGAACAAGGGAATTGACCGTGCATTGCTCTAGTTTCTTCAGGCTAGGTGAATCTTCCTGTGAAACAGTCTGGTGAAGCATGACGAACAAACGACAATTGGCTGTCGATAGATATTTTCCTGATGTATTCGAAAGTGATGAGCAAGTGATAATATGCAAGCGCCGAACTTCAATGTCTGTACTTGCAACAGCAGTCAACAAAGTGCCGACAACAGCAGAAACCTTTTGTTTTATAAGGCTGTTAGGGCTGAATCTGCAGTCATCCTTGTATACACCCCCCTTATGACTGCTCCCCCACTCCTGTTGGTTCAGGAATGCTCAAGCAAACTGATGTAGGCATGCCAACCTGGAGTGAAAAAAGAAACAGGGCACCGATGTCATTCATTTGCGGGTTTCGAACTATAGCTCCAATGGGTTGGGATCTTATTTTTGAATCAATCAAACATCAATCAAAAATCACTCTGGTGATAATCCATGAGGCTTCCCCCAATCTATCAGTGGCGGCGTTCTCACCATCATGTCAATGCAAGATGGAGCCTGCACCATTCTTGCCCAAAGCCACTCCGTTTCCTATTACAAAAATCAGTGGAATACCAACTGAACAGAAACCACAGCCAACTGATACACGTGGTGGTTGTGGAAAGCTTGCAATCAAAATGAATAAAATTCAACCTACTCTGTTCTGAGCGTAGACAGCTTCATCTGAGCACCGAGAAACGATCAAGTTCCCAAACTACAACCACCCGAAAGATCGACAGCTGAGTCAAAATGTTTTCTCTCCCTTGTCCTCGAAGAACCACTTGTTGATCACTGGTGGCAAGCGAGAATATCTGTCCAGTAAATCCGCCTGACGCATGTGGAGGATACAACGATGAAAATACATCTTGGTGAGGAGCCGCCTTCAAACCCCCCACAACCTGCATCGAGAGTGATGGTTGTCCTTTAACGATCCAGCAATACAAGGTATCCGCGAAAAAACAGTAGTAAACTAGAGGAGAGATACCGTAATGGAAATCCCATGAAATTCCCGTTTTCCGATGAAAAAAACTTGTAATAAATGATCCATGTTTCCATCATTTTCCATTGCTATTTTGGATTTCCGAAGGGTAAGGATCTGTGTGAACTTGACCCATCGATAGCTGGACACCTGTGTAAGCCATTGTAGCTTCCGCAGGCAAATGCAGCAAAGCGAGAAAGGGAGTTGAGAAATGGCCTTCGAAGCAAAGCGAGAAAGCTGAGAGGTGCTTCCCAAAATTCTGAAATCATGGATTTCTGATTCAAGGGGTACCATCCTTCCAACATGTTCCAACCACATGAATTCTTGGGTACACATGAGAAGGCCATGAACGTCCCCTACAAGACCGTGTTCCATCGTTTCTTTGTAGGATTCAGGTCCTTCAGGAGTCCGAGTCAACTCAAATCCTAAACTCTTAGACCTTCGTAAGGTCCGTATTTTCCTCCAGTTGTGCTTGTTCATCTCGCCGCCTCTGGCAAGACTTGCCCCTCGTGTTCAGGCAATGGATTCATGAGGCAATGCCTCAAGATGAGGGAGATAAAATCAAAACTGATGTGTGCATCTGCATGTCATGCTGTCTTAAGTGTGTGTTTACCACACTTTGCCAACTTTGAAGGCAAAGGACCCCATCACTGAATATGACTCCAGTCTTCAATCCTTCCGGATCTCCCAACAAAAAGAAAGGGTAACAAAGAGCCAGCCCTGTATCGTTTCATCAAGCAGTTTGACCCAGGTCCACTGTGTCCCAAACAGCAAACGGCATTCTTTGGCCCCACAGAGTTTCAAACTCTCTCGACAAAAGAGTTTGGCCTCAGCACTACCAGTAGCAGGTCACGCCGAAGGGGGGGGGAGACACTGGAAAAATGGTTGCAAAAAAAAAAACTCTAGAGAACTAACATATCCCACCTTGGGAAAAGGAAATCATCTTCAACATTGACTTTTGAGGGGATATGTTGGTTCGCAGGAGGGTACTTTCCAAGGTTTCTTGTTGCTAGCTCTTCACAATGTTCATAGCCACAACTCTTGCGATCTAGACACAAAGATTTTGGAAAGTTCAAGACGTCGACTTCGCACCGACTGAGCGTTTGGTGCGGGGCGGTGGGAAACGGATCTGGAAAAAAGGGATGATAGTGTATGTATTGGGGATTATCATGCATGGATGTAGTGCTTACGCTTCAATTGTGAAGGTTCCGTGGCACAAACTAGCACGAGCGAAGGGAATCTTAATGAATCCATTCAGAAGATGTTCAGCTTCAAGTTAAGTCATTCATCCAGGAAAATTTGAGTTGCCAAGATTGGGCTTCAGATTATGACAGCATGTGTGTTATGTCATTCAAGTTCCTATTCTGCAGAATGGTCATGGGTCAAACTTTTTTCAATGGGCATAGTATATGGTCATGAATTTCTTTTCGGTATTAAACGAGCAACTCCGGGCCCATCTTGTTTAATACCAAAAAAAACGGGAAGGTATATTGGGGGATGTTTCTGGGCTGAGAGAGAGAGAGAGAGAGAGAGAAAGACCTTTACCAATAGGATGTTGAAACAGAACTAATTGGAAGCTCTGAGGATGTTGTAGCCACTCGAAACTTGTTCTGAATGGATGACTCCCATCCAAGATCCAACCGGAAAAAGAGGGCATGATGTTCGATCATTTTGCGGTGTTCCATCCTATCCTCAGAAGGGTGCCGGGTATGTGCTTGCATGTTTTGCTACGAGAAATGGTTTTGGCCACCCTGCAGGAAAGATTGCTGTTGCGCAATTAATCCAAGTGTTTTGCTACGAATCTTGCGGGATGCAGTCCCTATTTGGCACAAACCAGCAAACCAGCGCTTTCAAAAGATTGAAGGCAACTGGCGCTTGGAACATCCTTCTTCCGAAATCTGCCCAAAGTCAAGCTTTGCAAACTGTCGGGTAAAGTGACTTTCTCCAGGCTCTGGTTGAAACCATTACCAAATTTAAAAGTCAAGCTTTGCAAACGGCTGGGTAAAGTGACGTTCTCCAGGCTCTGATTGAAACAATAGCCAAAAGCCAAGCTTTGCAAACTGCTGGGCAAAGTGACGTTCTCCAGGCCCTGGTTGAAACGATCGCCAAAAGTCAAGCTTTGCAAACTGCTGGGCAAAGTGGCGTTCTCCAGGCTATGGTTGAAATCATTGCCGAAAATCAAGCTTTGCAAACTGCTGGGCAAAGTGACGTTCTCCAGGCCCTGGTTGAAANAGCTTTGCAGACTGCTGGGCAAACTGACGTTCTCCAGGCTATGGTCGAAATCATTGCCAAATGTCAAGCTTTGCAAACTGCTGGGCAAATTGCCTTTCTCCAGGCTCTGATTGAAACGCAAGCCCAGAGTCAAGCTTTGCAAACTGCTGGGCCAAGTGACATTCTCCAGGCTCTGGTCGAAACGATTGCCAAAAGTCAAGCTTTGCAAACTGCTGGGCAAAGTGACTTTCTCCAGGCTCTGGTCAAACAAATAGCCAAAAGTCAAGCTGTGCAAACTATCGGGCAAACTATGGTTCTCCAGGCTCTGGTTGAAATCTTCGCCAAAAGTCAAGCTTTGCAAACTGCGGGGCAAAGTGACGTTGTACACTCTCTGGTTAAACGCACAGTAAAATGACAAGCTTTGGATTCCATCAATTTGGGTAATTCCTTCCAATACAACTTCTTCGTCATCCACAGAGTTTTCTCGAGCTCCAAGATCCAGATTTCCAAGCAAATATTTCCACGCAGCTAGCAAATCAACCCGTGTATAGACATAGTACAGTGCAACTTCTCCATGAACGCCTTGCTCTTTGAGGCTTTTGCTCAATAAAAGCTTCTTGGACTCATGCTGCAGTGAAATATGACTGCCGGGTTTGTGTGGAATTTGCAAAGCAATCATATGCTGAAGGTCTTTGCCAGTGCTTGATGCAGGAATTCTGATGAGAAATCCTTCACCGATTAAGCTAAGCACATTAATCTGTAGTAGTTCAAAGCCATCTGCATGCAGCTCCATTTCCCTATGACTGGACATGGCCGGTAACTTGCAACTTGCTGTTGGACAAACATGCAACAACAAAGAATGCACAACAAACTGTGCATGGTCACTACATTCTGGCAAACATTCCGGAGTTTCTATCAGTAAAAGATGTAGGACAATGTAGGAAACGAATCGTTTTGTTGTGGCCATGTCGTAGATATAGCAACCTTGATCTTCTGCTTATGTCCAACGTTCTACCCATCAGCTGGCTTTTGCAGAATGACGTGATGGCTCTTGATGGTCTCTTATAGTTTCTGGTCATCCTGATCTTAGCAAAGACTGCAAAGGATGAATTCAGCAATCAACAGCGCTGTTGCCAGGACATTGTCATGAAGAAGCCCCTCCCAACCAACTTCAAAACTCCACGAATTCATATCCCATAGAGCTGTCTCATGCGCTTATGTGATGTTTCTACCTGACTCTCAGGACCTTCACTATACTCAAACAATCTCCTTATTTGGACATATCAGTACTCATAACCGTCATACGTCATAACCCTTATGCCCTTCATAACATCATTTTTGAGGTTTGCCTTCTTTCAAATCGATTTGGTAGCGGGATTCCGAATCTTCTAAGCTGAACCTCCAGGAGCCAAGATTTGGGCACCCTACTGGTGTTGCTGGCCAAAAACCTCAGGGATCGTAGGTGCTGGTGCTTGGGCCTAAACTTGTTTACTTGTGTTTTACCATCATCTGTGAAACATTCAAATGTGGACAAATGCTGGTACTTCATTCTTATGCCATGTCATTCCATGAGTTTTCTTGCAGCATTTAGACTCTAAACCAGTTCTAAACAGCCGACGTCATTTTCGGTTCAAGCTCCATCTTACCATTGGCAGGATTTGTGATGCAGCGTGCAGTCTGCGTATCCGAGATTGACACCAAGCTCCCGAGAGTCATCCATCGCGATGCTGTTGCGATGACCATCCTCCAGTCACATGGAATGCTTGTCCATGCGGGGCCTGCATCTCTTATGAAAGTGATGAGTGGATTGATGATTTTTGCAGTAGTGGATACTATAGTGGCTAGTTTTTAGTGGCTAGTAAAGTAGTATTTGTTTTTTTTTTTGCCCTAAAAAAAAGATCAGCTAGCAGATCAAGAAACTGCTGTACCAATTGCAAGTCAAGCAACACCCATTTCAACCTTCCCTTCGCCCATTGCACAAAAGGTCCTCGTGTTGAGTGAAGTACCTCTGGTTTGATCAAGAATGCTAAGAAAAACAAGTGAACCAACGTAGATACCATGCTCAACTCAAGACATCAATCCACCCACCCGCCCCTTGACAACTGAACCTTTTGAAGTTTGATCAAACAAGTAAATCTGAAACCATTCAGACTCTGAACATCAACACAGCGCAATACCTCTTGACATCAATCAAAATGCATTTGGTCAACATTGAATTCTTAAAAGCACACACCCCAAGAAACAAAGGTCTGTAAACCTGTTGATGATCTAATATTCTACGCCTACACTGGAAAGGTTGATGGGCTCACAATGTTGGTCCCAGCCTGGCACTGGAAAAGAGTCCAAGTCGGTCTCCAGGATCAGTCCTGCAGGTCTGCCGGTCAGGAAAGCATCCAACCCAAGTGCTTTTTCCAGCTGATGTCTTTGGATCTTAGTACGGATACACTTGTAAAAAAAGATATAGTTAAGGAATTGTTGGAATTTAGTTGGATTGTTACCAGTGTTTCCAGCACTAGCACTCGTCCCCCTTGGATACAGAAGATAGCCGGATTAACCCCAAAAAAAAAGACTTCCAGCTTATGGCCTGGATACCGTTGAAACCTCATTCAAGGACGGAACCCCCAACCCCACTTCATCTCCCACCCTTCCCAATCTGTCATGCCAGTAACAAAGTCATATTGCTCTGGTGGATACATATCCACAGGCGTCACTGCCAAGGTACATGCCCTTGGATGCGCCAAGGTTCAGTTCAGTGATATCAGGCTTGATGGTTGATGTTTGCTGAGAGCTCGACGCCCGGGGATCCAGGAAACCTACGAAGTCGGGGTTGCAGGGGAGGGAAATGCTTCAACAAATGTGTGTTTTTTGCTGCACCATTCTCTGTATCATGCAAAAAATGTAGCTGGTGATCCAGCTCTTGATCAAAAAGTCAAAAAAAACTACATTCAGTTCAAAACAAAATTATTGGCATCCTGTTTCATTCCCTTACATTATTACCATCCCAAAAAAAGCAAATCATACATCTCATCAAAGAAAAAAACAACATAACATACATCTCAACAAAAAGGATGTGTTTTTCTTTTAAGCATCTTTCTCCCAATGTTTCGGGTTTTCTCGGGTTCCCGTGCCTTGCAAAAAGGCCAAAACGTAATGGCCACCAATTTGTGGAAGTCCATCTACCGATGTGCGCTGCCCCGCAGCGCTCAAACGCATCCGTGGAATGGGATGATCAATGCCTCCTTGTCGATGAATCCCTTTAAAAACAAAGTTATGGGACCAAAACCAGACAAATGGAGAAACATGTTTGTCATAAATGTAATATCTAGTATTAAAATAAATGTATATATATAATTAAAAAATATATATATATATATATAGATGATGTCATAATACTAGACTTTGGAAGTCCTCATTTTGTCAACTATTCAGATGCGAAAATGGAACCTTGGTTCCAAAAAAAAACGCAGCTCCCCATTGTTTAGGCGGTTTAAAAAGGATGGGTTCAACCGTTACCTCTACACGTAGCTCCTTGGCTTCCTCCAGCCGTTGGTGCTTGAACCGACCCATCTGAGAAATGTTCGTCAAAATGGATTTCTCTTCCCCAATTTTCGGGGTGAAAACAAAAAAATGTTTGAAACCACCAACCAGAAAAAGAGATTTACATCTCTTTCCACAAAGTCTTCACAATCGAAGCTGTTTGATGCTGTTTGTCTATATTATCACCACCACACTCCCCGATGTGGAAAATCTCCTCGCAGGATCACCTTGAAGCCCAGAAAGACCTGTGAAGCGAAACGAACTTTGGAACGAAGTTGATCGCATTTAGATGGGTATCCTGGTATCCTTTCAAAAATCAATGGTGAGCAATAAGGAATCATGAACTTTCCTAAAGTTCACTGGTACTTTGACATGTTTTGACCATAGCAAATGATTCCCTTTGTTAAAAGTGAATTATCAAAAGAAAACCACTTCGCCGTGGGAAGGTAATGAAGTTATCTAAATCCATCTGCTTCAACTTCCCATATTTACTAATCACATCTTGGGATACCTAAACTTTGGGAATCTTGTCAACTGCATGGTGAAGAACTCTCAGTCGCTTGAATGCTTTGAAGTTAAAAACTTCCGATGGTGTTTTCATCCCAATCCCACAAAAAAAAAGGGCAGTGCAACTTGCACCTACCTCATTACCTCCCATCCCTAGTGGAAAACACATACACCATTGGTAGTTTCTAGAAATGTCAATTTCCTAGTGGAAAAAGGTGGATTTCCTGCTTTTTTATTTTGTTCACCAAGGGTACACCGGGCACCTCATCCCTGAAAGCTAACATGGTTCACGTGAAAATAAACATGCCCAAGAGGAATGTCCTTTTCCAGCACTAAATTTTCCGGTGAACAATGTTAGCTTTGGTGAGAGTCTACAGGATATGCTTTCATGGGTGAATTTGATATAATTTGATCATATTTCACCAAAAGATTTTCTCAAAATTGCCAACAAATTCCCCAATCTCAAGCTCGCAATGGAGGAAAATCCATCCTTGACGTGACCTCATAACATTCAGACCTACCTCCACATGCTTCAAGATCTGGTCGAAGTTCATTTGGCGAGAAATCAACTCCTCATCTCCAACGATGGCCACCTGTGGAGATTCTCAACCCCCAACGAAAACGAAGATGGAAGGAATGAAAACGGGAAACATATGGGGAAATCGTTGCTTGGTTGCAGGCGCTGCACCAATGAAATCAAATATAATCTATCTGTCAATGAACATTAGGCTGTTTTCGTGGCACCATCATGGTAGTGCCTGAACGCAAGATACCGTGTTTGGTCTGAAGGGCACTGCCCGCTTGAATTGATCAAAGGTCTGCGTTTGCAAGTACTCCTGGCATCACAGCAACAGTCGCCAAAGATTTGTCAGGGTGGAAATCGGAGAAGGCATTTTTGAGCATTTTTTGCAGTGTAGCAGCTTAGCATGTCTCATGCTTTTCCAAGTTTACACTACGCCATTATTTGCTTAGTTGTTCGCCTTCGCAAAAGAATTTTTATGAAAAGGAACTTTCGACATTCCACCAGCTACATCATGAATTTGCCGTGTCCTGCCACCAGCTTCCATGTTGAGGAGTACGTAACGTCCATGCTTTGGACATCTCACGAAAGGCCTCAACAAGAACAAAATCAAAGACCAGGGGTGGACACGTGGAAGGAACCGGTGGAGGCACATGGTAGACAAAGTTTCAATAGATCTCTCTCAAATGCAAAAAAAACAATGGAAGCTCTGACTTTCACAACTTCTGTTGTTCAGCTTGGGAACCAGTTTCAAGATGTTCCAAGTCTCGGTGATTCAGCACTCCATCCCTCCACATGACCATAAATCAGTCTGATAAGACATTTCTTCACATGTAGTAGCTTAAATGGAACAATTTAAACCCTGGATTAAACATGATCTATGAATATCTATGACATGTCACTTGAAAAAATATCGCGGATAAATTTCAAGTAACATCATTCCATTTAAAAAAACAACACCTTTTCCATCACATCACCCGTTTGTTTCAACCCCTCCCATGTTGGAGTCATGGCCTGTTTGACTCGCCATGACTCGCCGGCCAGCGAACCCAGGGCCAAACGTACCAGGCTCCAAGGATCCTCTATACCAGACATGCCCGCGCCGGATAAAACTCTGATTCCTATGGATTCCTATGGATTCCTGACAAATAGACATACATAGCTGGCTGGAAAATCCACCCATTTTTGGATGGTATTTACCAGGAACGGATAGGGATTTTCATGGGGCGAACTGTTAGTTTCAGGGATGGTAAGTTCTTGTGGTTCAGCGAACAGGTCACGCAGTATGCAATTGTTTCTATTCTTTCTATGGTTCATCCATGTTGCTTGTGATGACTCTTGCTGTGTTGATGCTGGGTGGTATCAGACGCACATGGCGGCAGCCCACCGTCACCATGTATTGCCGGAAACGGAAAAGAACCCCATCCCATCCCACAGTGTATAGAAATTAAATGAACAAATCATCTGATTGGCATCACAGGTGGTGGGTGCTCCCAAGCAATTGCAACACGCTAGGTCTCATACAAGTCATACAACATATAGTAACGTCTCGAACCCGCTTTTTCAAGTATGACCACACAGGCATGGAACCGGCGGAACCTGAAGGGCTTCACAATTCCCCTCGGCTTCTGTACAATGAAACATGGCTTCGCTCATTGAAAACTGGTCAGAAAATTGTGTGCTAAAACAACTTGCGAGGAGGAAACTCCTCACAGTTTCCCTACAGTGACCTACTTACCGATTGTTCAAGTGACGCATTGGGAAGCCTCAAGCACCCCATGCCCTCATGTATTCATCAAGGACCCTCTGCCCAGAGGATGCAGAGTCCTGCTGCAAAGCTTTGCAAATGCGGACGACTTGAGTTGTTCATGATTTTTCAGTGGACGTACGAGCACAAAATCATGTCCGAGCATTCCAAATTCCATCAACATCCTGTGTACCTCTGTGTGTATTACTGTATGGTATAGCCTTTACACATCAAGCTAAATGCATGCCCCACTTGAAAACATCTTTCAAAGTTCACTGTTCAAAACAGTCCCTGGATGCTCTGCCCGTCCTGCTTTTCTGTTCTTTCTCTGTTTTCCCAGCTTTGACGCCCTCGGCCGCCTCCCTTACTTCGACCACCTTTTCCACCCTTGCCTTCCGTCCTTCAGGCCAGCTGATTGTGGATCGGAAATTGAGGATACAATCAACAACAAAAGGTTGATACTGTTGGAACAATGACAACTCTTACATGTCAAACTCTTGGAAAAAAAGCGTCTGAGCAAAAGGCACTTGATGAATACCATAGAGATTTTAGAAGTCTTCTACAGCACCAAAAACCAATCTCATCTTCACTTCTGTGTCAATAAATGTCCTGCCTTTTCCCAAAGAGAAGGTTCAGGTTCCATGTTGGTTTAGAGTGCCATCTGGGTGATTTTGTTTTAGAAGCTACTGACTCGCCGTCAATTTGCAGGAGTCGGTGTTCAAGAATTGGAATCCAGTTGTGCTTTGTATCTGAAATAAGAACAGCAGAACTCATTGTTTCATGGAAGCGTGCATGGCATGTATGGCTGAATACCAAGCATCTAAAACAACTGCACCTACGAGGAGCCTGTTCGCAGTTCAATGATTCAAAATACTTCTGGGTCAAATCCCGACCTCCTCACTTCCTCCATTTTACTACAGTTTTTGCCATCTCTGCTGGAAACCGTTTGCAACACCTTGCGATCCCTCAAATCTGTTTTTGTTTTTCAACTTGACACAACCAGAAAGAAAAAAAACGTCCCAACAAAATCTGCCAGGTAAAACTTCGGCCGAGATACCTCCAGGCATTTCCAGAGCTTGATGAGTTTCGATCATTGCGATACTCTGGCTTGGTGAAGACTCGAAACTTCTGCCCATCATGCTCCATAGAGGCACCTTTAGGGATGACGATCATATCATAGCCTTGATCGTTGATCCAATCCTGATGTCGTTTTGGATAGGGGGAAGCAGCTAGGAAGCTGCCCATCATTTAAAATCAGCTGAATCCTTGTAGCAGATCTGGATGCTTTTTTTCATACTGTGGATGGCTGAAATCCGGTCAAACAGTTGAGGTTGGTAGTTTATCCCATTATTTACGGGGTTTCATACGTCCCTTTCAGCCAGCAACAGTATAAATCAAAAAAGTTAAAAGGAATGTTGTTCTGCTGAATGAGGGTGGACCAGTGGTAGACCGTTGATCAATTGGAGGATGGGTCATGTGGTAAAACACAATGGCACTTTCGAGCTCTGAGTCGATAAAGAAAGCGACCGAAAGACCTTGATCTGTTGAAGATGTGGACGTTTCTTATCTGTAAAATTGTACATATATGTATTTATATGTATATCAACATATGCTATTATGCTTCTATACACATGATACATATTGATGTAATCATATTGTGCCTATGTATGGAGTGAACGCCAGAGCTTATGTCATATTTGACATCAGTAGTATGTACAAAGCCATTAGCCCATGAAAGGGGCATCTTCCATCTCAAACAAATATGGCCTGGCGTCCCTGCTGCGTTTCCGCTGTTCACGGATTGCCTCTGCACTGTTCCATGCAGCAGTAGATAAATCCACCAGGATTCGATGAGGGTAGTTGCCCTCACACCATCGTTGAACGGTTGTTTCAACCACCAGCAAGGCTTGTAATCGTCCAGAAAATCAAGAAAGAAATGACAATGTGTGGTTCAAGAAATCAAGAATGCATGAATGGTCCAACCGGTTCAACCTATCACTAAATTTGTCTTAGTATGCCAACAGTGGAAAAAAAAACAAAGTAACACCGCCAGTTGGTTCTTGGAAAAATATTGGCCCACCCTTTGATCTGGCTGTATCGAATCGTCACCCCTCATGAAATCTTTCCAGAGCCAACAAACCTCGAACTAGCTGTTCATCACCTCCACCCCTTGTTTAAGAAAAAACACATTCCAAACCTTCAAAAAAGAAACGTACAATAGATGTTCTTCCCCAAACAAAAAAAACATGCCAAAGAGTTGTGTCAATCCATCTCTAAAGCCCCCATTGAATTTTTGGGTCAATTTTGGGGGTGCCACCTTCACAGCCCTCCCCAACCATTTGCAAACGAACCATTTGTTCCCCTTCCTTGCCTCGGGTCCCAAGGTAACACCCGCAGATTTCAAAACATGTTCAGGCGCCTGAAGGTTGGGACGGTTGGGACGGATGGTGGCTGAAATCCCAAACAACCAACCAGTTGGGATGTATAAAACCTTGTAAGTAATGGGATATGTACATATATTTACCATATCAACTGGTGAGCCGGATTTCTGAACCCTCAACAGAATCACTGGAGAAAAAACACACTCAAAATCTGCTGCCGGTTTTCGGTTTGAGAACAAACCACGAGTCGCTTTTCTTAGGAAAAAACAATCCGAAAAAAGGTTCATTGTTTTTTGCATACCGTCGGTTTTTGTTGGTTCAACAAACTAAAAATCAGAGGTCATTTCCAGGTGTTTTTTTTTCCAATGACCATCAGTATGAGCTACCAAAACCGGGCTGCATGGGTGCCATGATGCCTATCATAGCTTCGTCCAATGGACCATGGACCCGAAACAAAAAACAAAAACTTCTCAACCATTAAAGGCGGCGGAGGATCATCCCAGGGTGCATGGACATATTGTGTGGGCAGATTCGCTAACTCAGGACACCAGCGTCGGATGTAGTGCCCTCCAGCGAAAGGCATGTTAAGTTGCTTGAGTCGCACCCAGTTGAACAATGTTATATTACATGTTCCTCAAGGATTAGGGGCAAAATCAGACATATTACATATTGAAATAACATCGTTACTGCTACCCATGTGATGTGGTTTGCCCAAATCCAACAGGACTCAGGCCTTTCGGATCCTGCGTTTTCCCCGCAGAAGCTGCATTCATAGTGAAGTTCCATTGGTCCAGGCCACTTTTTCCAGCATTTTGCCACATCATGGGATTGATAGCTTGATCTGCATCTACTAGAGTGTGATGAAACCAACGTTCACCTGCACCAAACCATGTCAATCTTCCCCATCGAAGTTTTGCATATTTTATGGCATCCTTTGGTCACTCATGTGGAAAACTTGAAAAAAAAACAGGAGGAAAGGACAAACTAAGCAACTAGGAGTCTTTATTTTGTCTTTATTTTCTTATTTAGGATATTTTGGGGATCTTCAAAGCATGGGAGAGAAGCAAGTTCATGTCCCCCGAGCTAAAGACAAACAAATGAATCTAGATGGAGAGGTGAGCAAAAGCCAAACAAGCTTGCTTTTCTGATCCTGGACATGTTGGGGGACGATTTTCACCTTCAACCCAGTGGATGTTGAGATGTTCACAAAGAAGAATTGCCGCTGCCATCCGCACATTCTGCGCCATCCATCCTGTCGTCCACAGTTCTCGCATTCCTGCATCCACCAAAGGGAAGCCAGTTTGCCCTGTCTGCCATCTTCGCAAAGCGACAGGGTCGGAATTCCAGGATTGTCCTTCATAGTGGGCCCTGATTGGTTTATCCCTCATCTGCGGAAAGATGCTGCGTTGCCAGTAGGCCAAATCACGCCAAACCAAGCCTGGACGAAGTGTTGCCGGGAAGCTCATGTTCAGCCAGGTGTGCCAGCTGTGCCGAATAAATCTTGTCTACTCAGTGGAATGGGGATTTTGGGGGTCTAAATAGCTTGTAGTTAACAGCCAAAATATCAACAGCAAAAATATGCGAAAAAAAAATATCATCCACAGCTCGAAAATCTATCGATCATCTATCCCTTGGATCAATAGGGTCACTTGCAAGGAAGGTTTCCCCCTTTAAGGATTGAACAAATCTGAAGATTTCCATTTCGAGGAAACTGCCACAACCAACGTTCGTCATTCCAAGCCAGCAACGTCGCCAGTAGACAATCGACTGCTCTTTGGCTCCAGCAGCTTTCATCTCATGATACATGAAGCGGGGACTCAACATACCAAAACCTCGGGTTTAGAGAAACGTGAAGCACAATACTCTCACTTTTTGGAGACCCATGGACTCAAAAAGTGTACCATAGTGTACCGGGTGATAGTAAAAAACATTGCAAAAAGATAAGAGGTGACTTCCCAACAAAGGCTCAGTTTCAGGGAAAACGAAAACTGACCTTTCTTGGACGCATTATGTTGCTGCCAACATGTGCTAAAAGCGCTCACTTGTATGGCAGCCAGGAAACGCAAGTAAGGTGAGATTCGCGTCACAGCTGAAGCATCTGCGAGCTGTCGTCCCTGCTCATAGCGTCGCAGCCCACCAGAAGGGGACAGGAACCACCTGCGATTCAGCAAATTTCTCAAACTGTCGCAAATGTTGCAACCACAACTGTACGTATATAAATCTTGAACATGAAATCCATCCAACGGCAGTAGCATCGCAATCAATTGCAATGAAGTTATGTTTCGCATTTACAACCTCCTCTTGGTGGCATGACATGTTCCAGCGGATTTTCATGGCACCCCTAAGACTGTCTGTAAAACCAAATGGAATGCCCTGGGCTGCTCAACATTTCTCAGGTACACTACGACTAGATGGAGTGGGCTTTCCCGACTGCGCCTTAGGATCTCAATTGCTGCGCTTTCAGAGATGTTCCAATTCTCCAGAATGGGAGAGCCCCAATTCCTCACCGTGTGACGAAGGTCCAAATCAGTGTTGATTCAGGTTGGAGAATCCCCCAAAATATACCCTTCTATGAACAGTTTATCACGGACCGTTAAACAGTTCCCAGAATTCAACAAGTCCAGTGAATTCTTGATGTTTGAGTCGCATGCATCACTAATCTCATCAAGGCTCAAGACAGTGCCATCAGCCTTAATGGGCATAGAAGTAAATTGTAATGAGCCTAAACCATCATCTCGTAGAAGTTCAGGTGCTGGAAGTGTTTGTGGCTCAGGCATGGGTTTGTCCACACGTTGCGCCATGCAGGCATGATGAAAGGGCGTCAGTGTTCCAAAGTGTCCACGGTAGTTGCCGAGATCAATACGAATCTGCTTGATGTCGTATAAGAGAAAGGAATTAAACAGCCTGAGTCGAGTCGAGGTCAACATATATTTTTTGGGCGGATGTTGGGATGTCTCAAACTTTTAGGGAAATCTAAGGGGGTTCTGGACTAATATCCCTAATAACGAGACATGACCTGCTTACCCTTCTTCAAATAAGAATATTTCAAAATCCTCCGCTTAAGGCATTGCCAATGCTCAAAAATTGCTATCTCCCCCCATTTTCCCCAGCCTTAATTTGATGCCCACATCTTGCAGTGCACCTTTCATCGCATCATCAATCTGTTTCCCTGCAATCCCTGACGGTTCATAGCCTTGACTTCCAAAAACTTCTTCCACACCGGCATCCAAAGCTGCCTTTAAGGGAACAATGTCTGCCCTGTTTTAACACCAAGAAATCATGGGAAACTTCACCAAAAAAAATCGGTTTCACTTCTCGAATGATGGATGTTGATGGATGTTAGTCCAATCCAGTGTTAATCACTTTGAGATGTAGAAAATGCTTCGTGAATGATGGGAACTACCGAGTTTCAACCGATGGTTTAACCGCACTGCACCGCCTTCATGGTTAGTTTTCTAGACTTTTGGGGGTCCACTTCGGTCTGCTCATCGCCATCAGCATGTTTCTTCAACCCCGGCCTCTAACACCGCCTGGACAATGCTAGGACCCTTGCGGACCACGATGGAGTTGCCAAACCTCACAACCGGCAAGAAAATCTGGTTGTACACGGTTCCGCCTTTGACCAATAATTGGTGGCATGGTGATAGACCAACTTGCATCTATTTGTTGAAGAATCTACACATGACATGTAATACCTATATACAATCATTAATATACATATTATTCACTGTAGAAAATTTCCAATTAAAATGATGTGTGATGTGTCACACTGATACCTTAGTATCTTAATTCTAAACACTTCTGCGCCCACATTGCTCACCAGTTCTCACAGGGAAGCCTCCACAAAGATCCACTAGAAATCGGACGCCAGGTGACGTTTGTTGAATTGAAGCATCCAGTGATGCAATTGCATGATGTAAAAAGAAGGCTGCTGCCGTACCAGCTAATTGCCAAGTGCCCTCAGTTGCATCATCCTCATCAGACCAAGCAAAAACCAGGTGCACCTCGGTCGGTGGTTGCATATAGAAATATTGGCAGCATTTTTATGGGTAAAAACCAATGTAAGGCACTACTCTTAGATCAAAACAATGGGAACGTCACAATCTGTATGTAATAATTCATTCCTTGAAACTCATATCGATTGCAACAAAGAACCAGCTTAACATTATCAATTGTTGCCAATGGATGCTTAACAGAGCACTACTAATGTCAGCAATCCCCCTGGTAAGCCCGCAACGGTTTAACTTAAGGCATTCCTGGGTTGATTTGAACAGTGAACAGTTGCTCTTGCTAGCAATAAGCTTTGATGATCTTAGATGATAAAACCTCAAAGCCACAAAAATATGTGGTTCCATGTGTGACGTTTGGTCTAGGGTTCCACAATCTCAATCCATACACCCAAACCCATTTCTGGTGATACTTGTTTCGTCCAAGCACTGCTTTTCGGCTCTGCGCCGCATGCCACAAGGCAGGATTGTCGTGCAAACGCAAATCAAAGGGTCTCAGCCACACAAGCCTGTCGGGGGAAATGATGAGTGAGGAGTCTTGAGAAGTGAAACTTCACAGTGAGAGGTCGTAAAGGTATGTAAGGATATGTATGCTGTATGTATGAATAAATATATATATATATATAGACAATGTACACACCATTTGCATCCATTTTCTCAAGCATGTTTTTTGTTGATTTTTGTTCTGCCACAATTCTGCCACGTTTCATTTCCATTTTTCACCTGTTAAAATGTCTCAAGTTTGCAGGCCAGTGACACTGCAGGCCCTGCCACACTCTTGACCTGCCGCGGTCCAGGTGTTGGAAGCGAATAGGCCCGACGTTGGCCCGCGAGGAGCTTGGAATGGAAGCCTCAGCGGATATCAGATACTGGATTCTTCAAATGGGACTAAGATTAGGGAATGGCGCTTCATAATGAGAGACTGGAATTAAAACCAGGAAAGCAAAGTGCTAAGTCAAGTTCATTCAACAACCAAAGTCCAACAACCAAAGTCATCTTAATTACTGTATATAGTTCCAGTCAGTGCTGGGCAATGTGACACAATTTTTCGTGCCAAGTGGCCCATCGATACTGAAGGATTGATGGGCACATCTGTGCACATGCCCTTTGCATCCACACGAATGCCATCTCCTGACATTCGCACGATGAAGCCAATGAAATCAATGAATCGCTGTTCGTTTGTTAGCTGCTGGGAATCCCATGCAGCAAAAAAGGTCTTTTTCAGTCGATGAAGATGATGAAAATAATCAACCCATATACATAGCTGCCAAGGCACCTTCACTCGCCCGACCTGCGTAGAAAAAAACATGAAAAAGTCGTGATGAGTCCAAAAAAAAATCCAACAACTGGAGTGATTAGGAACAGCCAAAAAAAACCACGGGAAAAACCTTCTGGAAAAAATCCCGGATCCGGATCCTGACTTCCTCAGCCAGGAAGTAACATTTGAAACCAAATCCTGGTTGGCTATTTTTTGGGGAGGAGATTCCAACATTCTAATCATTATTTATGGGGAACCGGGGAAAATGCAACCCAACCAATCGAAAAAAAAAATGGCCACCTTGGCCCACAGCTCTTCCCCGACTCGCTTCTGGTACACCTGCGGTTGGTTGATTCGATGGGGTATCCTACCCAAAGAGGCATGGAAAAACTCCGAAAACCCATAGGGAATCGCCTCAAATGGAGGGCTTTCTAGATTAGATAATCTTCCCTTTGAAAATTTCATGGTGATCTTTAGGCTTTTCTGGGATCAGAGCTTCCTGGCTGGAAATCATGGATTCAAGAGGTGGATTTTCCAGCGAACCATCCGAGGTCTATCAAAGGGCAGCTGCGTATCTGTTCTTTAGAATGTAGTAGTAGTAGTAGTAGTAGTAGTAGTAGTAGTAGTAGTAGTAGTAGTAGTAGTAGTAGTAGTAGTAGTAGTAGTAGTAGTAGTAAGTAGTAGTAGTAGTAGTAGTAGTAGTAGTAGTAGTAGTAGTAGTAGTAGTAGTNAGTCGAGTACGTAGTCGTAGTCGTAGTCGTAGTCGTAGTCGTAGTCGTAGTAGTAGTCGTAGTCGTAGTCGTAGTAGCAGTAGGAGTAGTAGTAGTAGTAGTAGTAGTAGTAGTAGTATCATGTATGTATTTGTATGGATTTGTATCATATTCTCACATTTTGAAGGCATTTTCTTATCTTGAGGATCCCCTTTCTTTTTAAATCTCCACTTCTACATGCCATGCTGGGCACCTGTCAGATCAATGGTACCTTCAACCTTAGAGAGGCGGCCCCATCGACGCATGTCTCGAGGATGGAGATGAGCCACACTGGACGCTGGAAGGGATCCATGCCTTCCCATATTTTTGGCGTTTTTTCTTAAATAAGTTTTTTCCTATCCATGTTCTGATGTTTTTTTCCAGTTTTTTCATGTTTGATTGGCTTGCCTACATTCTAGTGCTGTGTATAGAGAAATCTATGTGTACATCACACTCCGTAGCTATGATTGAAGTGCTCCTGCGACGTGACAAATGTTGCCCCTTTAGATCTCCAGAAGCTTGTGCCAGATTGTTTTTTTTTGCGGTGCCTGATTCAGGCCCCACCCCGAAGGGAATGAAACATGATGAACCCCATATCACATTGCATCTGATACATCACGCCAGGATTCAATGTTCAATTTCCCACAATATGATATCATATGATATCGTATAGTATATCGTATCATATAACATAATCTGATATTGTAATGTAACATAATATAACATGATATGATATAATTTGATTTGTAATATAGTATAGTACCGTATGATAGAATGCAATATAGTCTAGTAAACTTTTTGACTATAATATATAATATAATGTAATCATACAATGTAATATAGCTTATATAATCATATCATAATAAACCACAATCATACTATCATTTGATTAGTACGTCATTATCTTCTGCACACGATTTGGCATCATCTTTTCTTGCTTTCTTGCTGGGGGAATTGGATCAGCTTCCTGTAGCCGTTGAAAGCTCCTCACCCCCTTTTTTTTTGTCCAACTAACGGAGCACATGTCGTTGTTTCACGCGGAGCTCAAGAGCGTGGGCTTAGGATGGAATGACATCGGAGGCCACGAGATTTGCATGTTTTTTTGGCCACAAGTGTGGAGATTCAACTTGTTTTCTACAACCCCTGTCAATCTTCAGAGGTGTAAAAAAATATGCCACTTGCAGCATTCTTCTTCGCAGTTTTAGAGTTTTAAAGCTTGATGTCTGCGCAGCTTCAATGTGCCTTCCAATAGCTTCTTGTATTTTGAGGTGACCCAATTGAAAAGTTGCTGCAGTTTGAACAGATTTGTTTCCTGTATACCTGCATACCATTTCTTGTCCCAATGGCCCGAAGAAAACGCACTGAAAACGCATAACAAGTGCAAGGAGTGAAAGAGTTCCAACGAGCGAGGTCTGTGAATACTGCTATAGCCCATCCGCTGCGATTCCTGCGCTCGACCATACCCGCAGAAGCCATGCATCGACGAGATAAATCAGCTTGTCATTTTCAGCTCTTAAAATCAAGTGTCTCATTGTGCCAACCTTGCGAGCTGCAAGAGTGGGTAGCCAGTGGCCAAATTCGGGTATCAAAGGGACCCATTTTGGGGTTGCTTTATAGCCAGGTAACAATCTGCTGGAAACGACAATCTGAAACAAAACGCACAGCCTTCAGGATCACTTTGGGCCATTTCTAGGGCTTTCCTAGCGGTGGCCATTGGCCAATGAAGTCATTTGCATTTTCTGCATTGTCATCAAGACTCAACCAATCTGGCATCGCCGCCAAAAGTCAGCCTTCAGGCACTCAAACACCGTAATCTTAACACGAGGCTTCATGGCAAGACCCCTGGTCGATCATCGAAGTTTTTGTGTCAAATTTTGGTTCGAAAAATTACATTGATACTATCGGGCGCGCATTGTTCGTGGGTCGTGCTGGGTAGGACAAACCTGTATACTATGCTTTGATAACATGAACATGTCAATGTACTGATCTAATGTTTATCCATTTATTTGCGGATATTTGCGGTTTTTGATGGTTTTTTATGCATGTATCGTTACCAGTAGATCAGATTTTACTCACCCGGACTGGCAGCGAATGTCCAGCTTGATTTGCACTACCCGTTGACGATGTGTGAAACGGAGCTGTTGTTGGGGCATTGGAAAGCGATGAACTTCGTCAAAACACCATTGGAGGGCGGCTGAGAAGTGGCATGAATTGAATCAGTAGAAGCTTTGGATCGGTTTTGCCCGCATGAATTACTGTCGACCTTCTGCCCAACCAGCTAGGCTCTTACTGCGGCGTATCTCACCAGCTCTGCGGATCACCGCATTTCCTTCAACAAGATGTCAAGCCACAAAGATCCCAAGCAGCTGAAAAATGGCCGGATTTTATAGGCAAAAATGCAAGCCAGAATCAAACATATCAATGCCTGCGAAAGCCAAACACAAAACAATTCCTCCACTTCCTTTGACCAAGGAAGTGGATCTTTCTCAACAAAAAGGAATCGCGGAGCGCAGAGCCGGTAAGGTCCTCAGATCATACCATCACCTGAAGCGCCACATCAACAACATTCATGTCGTTGATGGCATCAAACCATAGTGGATTCCACATTATTCACAATTCATCACTCTAAAAATGTCTCACCATGTCTCACCATTCATTCATGTTAAGATGTCGTTGTTTGGAACAATCTTTGTGCCAAGTGCAAGACCGGTGACGGACTGTAAAGAATACCAGTGGAGTCGTTGTTTCTCGCCTGCAAATGTCAGCAAAATATAATTGACATCATTGAACTGTAAAGTGTCAGGAAATGGAGCTCTGAAAATGTGTAGTGCGCTGCATGTCCGGGTTCTTGTTCTTACATGTTCTTACAAGCTAAGGTCACGTATTGGAGAAACCGTTAATCCCGTTTGAAACATATTACGCAGAGGGTAGACACATCTTCTGACTTTTCTAATTTAATATACAGTAGTCACCATGTTTTCGCTGATATGGCACATCTGCCAACTTTAATTTGCAGCAAGTGCTTGAACGGGATCCGTGTTCTCTACCGGATACTGCATACCTTGTAAGCGGAAAGACATCGACTCATCTCAGGTTTGGTCTCCTCGAAAGGTCACAACAGGTAGAGCACAGGAAGATCCAACGATCGATTTTTTTGCACATCCTATCCTTGTTGTTTGATCCTAACTGTTACTTGAATCTAATTGAATCTCCTTGATGCAACTAATGCAACTGGTGGGTAGGTGTTCTGAGATCTCCACAACGTCCAAGCATCTCTCCTGCACTCCCTTCCTTCCGTCCTTAATATGTGCCACCATCTCTTGGAAGCGCTTGTCGGCCTCGTTGCAACGGATGCTCATTGTGAAAGAAGCTGCTCTGACTCGTCAGGGCAAACCAGAGACGCCGGAGAACATCTTTGTCAACGAAAAAGCCTGTGACCTCCAAAGAAAGAAACTGTGAGAAAGCTGCTATGACTCCTACAGAAATAACCTTTGAAAACCCACTTTTTGACATCTGTCTCACAGATCTTTCACCATCGCCTGCACCGACGCAGCTCGTGGAGCCGGAGTAAAGGCCTAAACCAACAAGGAGCCGGCCCCAGCGTCACAAGATATGAAATTGGCTGAGGAATTTGAGTCTGCAATTCTTATGATTCTTGTACCTTTTCCAGGTATTTTACAGGTGTTTTCACTTCCAGATCGTACTTGAGCATGATAATGAAATATAATAGGAAATGGTATGTTAGGTAACATATTCATATGTATAAAGACTACAGCATGTTAGATTAAATGTGACAGGCTCCGGAATCCCTTCACCTCATGATGCGCATGTATATCATGTATATTTATATATACATATATGTATACATGTGTATATATAAATGTATATTTGTATAAATAATTTTTTTTGTTGTTTTTCTAATCATCAGTATATCTCATTGTTTGTCGATTTTTCGCCCAGATCCAGATCACAGTCGTGCTTTACCATGAGTGAATTCATCGCTCCCAAAGCCACCTTTTCCTGTTGTTGGTTGGGGTGGTGTAAATTGACCTTCTCAAATTCTCCTAAAAATGACTACTGTTGATGGCTGAAATCCTGCACCACATGTCTAAAAAAAACCTTAAGAGAAACCGGGACGACAACGACGACAACGACGACAACCACAACAACAACAACAACAACAACAACAACAACAACAACAACAACAACAACAACAACAACAACAACAACAACAACAACAACAACAACAACAACAACAACAACCACATGATGGTAACAACCAGATTTCCAGAAATGCCATCGACCACTATGTCCAATCCCTTTTGATTCAAGGCTTAGATATGTGAAGCTTTACAACCATGCCTCACGCTCGGTTGCCACGTGATATAACAAGTCCCTGGAATGGCAGCGTTCGTATGCGCAATGCTGCAATGATGATGCTTCCTGATCTTTTTCAAACAATATATCTCAATCTCTGCAAAATCCTCAAGGATACTTGCATACTGATTGGACTTATTGATGGAGGCTTTACATGTTGCAAGGATTTGCCGCAAGCACAAAACATCTTTCAGATGTCAAAAATGCTAAAAGTTGCACGACCTTCACTGCATGTTTTTTTCTAGCAAGCTTGCTCAAGGCACTGCAAGAGGGTTACGAAGTCGGAATTCAAAGCCCGACCCGCTGAATCAATCTGTGCAGTCTGCTTGGCTCAGCTGGGCTGAATGGCAATTTCATGTCACCTAACAAGAAGTGTTTACCAACAAAAACCCATCATCAAGTTGTCTGGTTTTGCTATGTTTTTCTGCCTGGTAGGAGGAGGAACCTTCGTTGCCTTTGCCCTCGACAGCTGCAGCACGATGCTGTCTATCCTGCTGCAAATCCAGCCGCCATACAGCAGCCTTCCAACGCTGAATCCATAGTCGATCTCAAAAGCAGCTGCTCACAGCGTCTCCGGAAAGGCATATTGAGTAAACAAGATAAAAACCGTTACTGTCATGAGAGTGTTAGGTTTCAAACTATTTGTTGATAGTACAGTTTTGCCGGAAACGTTTGAGAAATGTTCATGTCACACCGTACATGTCAGAGCGCCGAAACAGAAGCATGTCAAATCGAAGGGGTGAGTGGAAGTGAGTAGAAAAAGATAGAAAAGACATCTTCACATAATCAAATATGATTGAATTGGGGTCTCTGACAGCATCCTACATAAAACAAGACCTTATGTTCGTGTCCCACAACTGTTCCAGACCTTTCCGGTGTCTATGAAAAAGTCGCCGTTGAGTAGTGCTTCCAAGAAGGCCTTGAGTTGTTGGGAGTCATTCTCTCCAGCTCAAACACTAGAAAACATCTCGAGCTTCGGAAGTCAGCAGCGGCTTTGCTGCTGGGCCATCAACTTCCAAAGGCTCGAGGTTCACGTCGGACATGTTTTTCGACAAAAAAACACTTGGGAAGCAACAAATAAGGCAATGGCCACTGTAAATACTAATGTGCTTGACCAAAAAAACAATAAAAACATGTACTTCCATGTAATTCCAACTTCCAACCAAACAAATGTGATTCATCTTGTTCCAACAAAGGTCCGTTTCATGTCCGACAGATTCTTCCTGCTGGATGATTCCATTTTTTGAAAGGGCTGGATCCTACGTTAATTCTGAAATGTTTCAAATCGCTGCCACGAGCCGGGCATCCCTCAGTTTGGCCAATGCCTCCCTGGAAAGTTGGAGAAGCACGCCGATGCCGTGGTCCAAACTCCTCGAAAGATCTGGAAAAAAATCCGTGGTGAAGAAACTCACTCAACTATGGTCTGTATCAATGGAGCTATGATAATCCTCTAGCAAAAATTCAACAGAAGTTTAGACCACACCACATATCACAAACACAGACGTCCGTGGCAGTGGAGCCCTCATGGGTCATGTCAGTCTCACATGATTCTGTAAAGGTTCTAGGTGAAACGAGGGCGAAGTGGCCTTCGCAAGCACTGATTTTAACGATTGAAATGGGAGCAAGAGACAAGGTCGTATCATTCCCATTTGAACGTGACTGCTTGATATCGCCAGTCAGAACTATTCAGAACTGGCATCCTGTGTTCAACAGCTGAGGCAGCATGGAGAAAGAAGCTAAAAGATGTTACAAATGGCCTCACATGCTCTGCATCAAGTGCTGCACCAGTAGTGCTGTTGTTGGATGACTTAACGTCGAAGCTGCCGGGTGACTTTTGGCCCCGAGATGGAAGACAAAGGTTAGCGAGAGAGTGAGGCATAGAACTAGCAAATCAAACCTTGAAAAAAGAATTTTCTGATACTACTGTTGATGGAATAAATCATGAAAACTGTGATATTTTCCATATCAACTGGTCCAAGATCTCTTCTCATCAAATGTATAAAGGGATACGGGATACACAAGAAAATCATTTATGCAACATCTCTGGAAGATTCTCTATATTCATATACTTATATTATGTATATATATATATATCATGTATATACATTGACATTTGACATACGAAAAAATGACCCGATGTATATTTTCTACTTTTCGGTGCATCTCTTAAGTGCTCTTACCAAAAAATACCTTCAGAAATGTTGGTGAAAACTCCCTGCCTTCATCTTTGCGTTGCCAAGCACCAAACAGCATGCACAATCAGGCTGATCTTTCTCCGATACGTAGGGTGGTACATTGGACAAAAAACATGGAAAAACAGAAAAACAAAAAAACATTGATTTCACTTCAAAAAGTGAGGAACATGCTATTTCAATTGATTTGCGGAGAGAAAAACAGTACAATGGGTTCATCTGCATCTCAAATGAAAACAGGATTGATCTCATAGGGTCCCATGTTGGCGAGGGGAAACGTGCTGTAGTAGATGTAGCAAAAAGGAATCATTATCTTACTGTATTTGAACCCTTTTTTCAGAGGAAAACAAAGCTCCAAGCCCTCATTTACACAAACCAAATCCGATTTGAAGGCAATGATCCCGATATCAAAGAAGGATCAGAAAAAATTAGCGCCATTCAGCTGGGGTCTCTGTGCCTGGCGAAAAGGGCACAGATGGCAAGTCTTCGAATTTCATTGGTCCAAAGATCGTTGGATGGAGAAGTTTCCAGTTACATCATGTTACATCCAGTGTCCCCATGGCTTATTGTCACGATGCTGTCTGTCAATGGTTGCGGTTTTCAGAAACCAAAACCCCTCAATTTGCCACCAAAACCACTTGTCACAACACCTCACTCACGCTCATTCAGGCTGGGCTCGGAGAGGGAACGTTGTAGCATCCTAGAAGGTGATAGGGGCTCAATAGATTTTGGTTCAGGAGAAAAAAAAAACTGGCCTTTTTTTTGGAGCAAAGGGGGAAGGTTTTTGTTGGTCTTTTCTTGGGAGACCAGCCAACCAAATTTTTGAACAGGCACGGGGCTACTAACACCCACCGCCAATGCTGAAAATGGGTGACAATTCAGTCGTGTTTTTTGGATGTACGGGTCACTGTGCACTGGGGGGGGGGGGCTACGCAAATGCCTCCTCATGCATACCCGGAATGGAAAGGGTGCCTATGCGGGAGTTTTTCTAGATTAGATGCGTATGCGGGTGCCCTCCGCGGGTTTCTTTGTTGGATGGTCATGCACCTGGCAAACGATGGAGAATCTGCCTAAGCGACTCTGCCTACGCAACAAAACCAACATTTCTTCTGCGTGCCTCCGCGCGCCTACGCGAATGCAAAATATCAGGTGGTCATACTTGATATGGTACACATCCCATGCCTTTTCATGAATATCTTATAAATATCCCATGATCCATGAATATCCCATGAACTTGCCATGAATATCAATGGATTCACCATCCAAAATGACGGTTCACCACATTTTGTCCGTTTGTCCTATTTCCTTTCACGTGGTCGTCCTCTTCGCAGCACCGGCAACTCCAAAACTGATGAACCTCAGGAGTGCATCATTGAGGAGCAACCCCTTTCCATCCAGAAACCTCATCCACTGGTGCCAAAATCCATCGGTTTTGAGCCGCAAACGTGTGACGAATACTCATTTCATAGTGCACGCCCTGATGGCAACGAGCTTAAACGACAAGTCGATGACAAGAAAAGGATATCCATGGATATCCCAGCAAGCTCCACCCAAGGCGATCGATTTCTTTTCTCTTTCATCTGTTTTCGGCTTCACAAACAATTCAATGATGTAGGTGTTGTTGCTTGCAACTTCCAAGATCTCTTCAACAAGACCTTTGCAGTCATGTTGTGCACACTTGGCTCGAGTCTGACACATAGAAACGCAGTGTCACCAATGTCACCCTTTTCCAAAAGGAACCAAAAACTGTCTACGTTATTTTTCTTAAACAATACCAGAAGATCACCAGTGCCCCTCCTCATGACATACTCTCCTTGGAACTCACACCATTCGATCGATCAAGGTGACAAAATTAGTGGTCCTAAATGTACTAAGGACCGTACGAAAGATTGGTGCGTTTGTTCCTCAAAAAAAAATATATACTCTAATCTTTTACGCCGGTCAAATCTGGATAACCACTTGAGGTTACTAGTTTTCTCTATCTTATGTTTCAAGCTTCATACCTCCCGAAATGGTGCAGCATTCCATCCATCAAAAGTATAATCGCACGTGCCATCCGACCACCAACCTCACCTTGTGCATGAGGATGTCATCGGGGCTACTGGGACCCTGAGCAGGAGTTGAAGTCCCAGGTGGATTGGGTCAGGAGCCCCCTATTCCGGATGATAGGGGAAGATGATGGAAGATGGTTGTTGGAAAATCACTGACAGAATTACTGACATGGAGAAAAGCAATGAGAAGGACATTCATCATTCAAGTCTTCTACCACCCTACCAGGCCTCTCCATTGGCAGCCCAAGCCTCAAAGACTGAATCCGTCTCATCATCCTGACGCTGAAGAGATGGGAGATCTCGGTAACTTTTTGATGGCTCCAAATTAAAGAATTTCCAGGCAGTTGAGGTTGATAGTTTTTGCCGAAGATGATGCTGAATCGCCAGATTATCAGAGTTAGGGCAGTTTATCAGATGCGCTTCGTGTTGGAGACTCCGTCAAATGCAAACTGGACATGTTGCCACTAAAAAGGGTTAACGACATGACAAAATG
Source organism: Breviolum minutum Mf 1.05b.01 (assembly GCA_000507305.1). Lineage (NCBI taxonomy): Eukaryota > Dinophyceae > Suessiales > Symbiodiniaceae > Breviolum > Breviolum minutum. Next base: position 47,725 of record DF241086.1, read on the forward strand.
ATCCAATCTCAATCTCTTTTTTGGATCTAAAGTCCAAAGGAAGTGCTCCGAAAGGAGATTCTAGAACAGCCTGAAGAAATAGAATGTCACTTTCTTGCAAATGCCCAGCTGCCCTGCTCTTTTTGCAGCAAAGCTGGAGTCTAGAAGCAAATGGCCACCACGGAGGAGCGAGTACTAAAAACTGTAAAGGTATCATAAACTATACTATCTGACTATCTATCTCTTATTTTCAAGCAGGAGATAGCATTTTGGTGCTAGAACTCTTTGAAAGGCAAATATGGCTGTGACTAGTGTGGCGATGCCGCAAGAGAGACCTACTGCCAGCCAAAGATTGCAGAGAGATAACCTGCCAAAGAATCGCAAGACACCAACTGCTGCCGAGGACATCCACCAGAAGAAAATGCTGAGCCATAAGACAGTCGTTCGTTCTTGGGCACCATAGAGGGCACCCTCCAAGGTCAGCAATAAAGGATACACTGCCAAGAACGGCATAAGTGCTGGACTCGTTCTAGCCATCTCTTCCTATTTTTTTCGAAAAAAGCGGAAAAGAGAACAGTGGACATAAAAGGCAATTTCTCAATAGCAGAAGCAGCAAAATCCCCAAAATCTGAAACTCAAATTTGCTGCAAGCTTCCACCACCGCCGGATCACTTGAAAGTATCCAACCAAAGTTGCGGCAAAAAAAGGTCACACTCACAGAAGCCGTCAAGGACAAGACCAAAGCCTTGAAAGTCCAATGTTTGAAGAAGAGCTCATTTCAACGTGGACAAAACTTTACTAATGATCAGTGAGGTTCTGGGAACTATGCATATACAATCCTTTGCCAACCAGGAAAGATGTGCAAAAACCTTGGAACAAAAGGAATTGCCTGGATGAACTATACCTTCTAGGATGACGGCATTATGGTAACACTATAAGCGACTACAAGTTGGTTTCATAGCTAGACTCCATCTGAGTTTTAAAGTCGTGCCCAAACTCTCACAACAACATCGCACTACTCTTCCAACCCAGGCACACTAGCCAACAGTTTTCGCAAAGTCCAGAAGGACCTACGGCTCATGTTCGGGTTTTGTTCCCGCCCTTCACAAAATGATGCAAGAATTGGTGGGATGAAAGCTTGTGCTGCCCAGCTAAATGGATTTCCAATCGCCACGGCAGAGAGCAAGAACAAGGTTTGAAAGAGCTGATGTGCGGCAGCTGCAGTGGTACCCAAAGAACAAGCAGCTGTGGTCATGTTTGCCAAAACTAACATCTTTAGGAATACTGCCAACAACACAGGTCCAGCAAATTGTAGAAAACGTGAGATGGAACGAAAGTTTCGTGGCCAAATAAATGGATGAGGCCAACGTCCAGATTTGACCAAGGCAAAGATGAGATAGATATAACCAATGGCAGAGGCAATCACCGAGGCTCCAGCCACACCAGCTAAGCCGTACTTGGGACTTAAAAGTCCATCGGCAATGACATTGATTACCATACCCACCAAGGTCACCATCAACGGAGTAGCTCCATCTTTTGCTGCCAAACAAAAGGAAGTGGCAACAGAAGTACCACGTTCAATTGGGGCACCAATAGCACGAATCTGAAGGTAGATCATGGATAATGGCAACATGGCAGTCGTGGCACCCATGAGCCGTGTGAGGGGCCCAGCTAAAACAAATAGAAAGAGAGTCAGAAACAAACCTGCCGAAGTGGCCAAGAATATAGCATGAGATCGGATTTTCTGTAGCTTCTCAGGATCACCTGCAGACATTCCTAATAAGCTCAAGGTTGCTGTATTCAAAAAAGTCAATACCAAGGAGGCACTATCAAATACTGAAGCTGCAGGTCCCATGGCTGCCAATTGGAGAGAGCTGGATCGACCAAGGAAAGCTTTGTCCACTGTGGTCATCGAACTATTCGCCACAACTAAACAAAAGGAAGGCACAACAAATCGAGCAATTTCTCCTGTTGTTGGGACATGTGCCACTTCATTCTCTTCCTGCAAAGTATCAACCTTGGAATCCGAAATGGTATCAACTATTCGAGCCGGGTCCGTTGTGGCCACACTGGCCGCTTGTTTGGAAGTAGATGCACGTGGGGGAGCATCTGCCCGCATGCGGCGTAACATTCGGCTCTGGGTGTAGGGATCATAGTACTGCCGCGTGGATTCCAATTTCAACACAGCCCAGACTGAGACAACTAGCGGAGGTATCCAGGCATGACGAGGCATCCATTCTAGACCTATCAGGTTTTTCGAAAAATTCGGAGAGGTGAAACTGCCCACCTAACAATGAGGGATTCCAAAAAATTCCAAAAAAGGCTATAAACTTATAAACTAATTATGAAATGAAAACTACGAACGCTTTTTTTTTCGGTGGCTCAGGTAATGGTTTTTGTTGTCTATACCAACAAAGAAACAGATCATCAAAGTCGACAGCACTAAACACAGCTGTCCAGCCTTGTAAGAAGAACTTCCCAAGCACTTCGGCCTGACCCACCAAAACATGCCCTGAGGCAATTGCTGTAGCTGGGATCAATGACCCGAGCATTGCAGATCTCAGGAAGGGTTTCAATTCGAAGAATTCGGCTGGTGGCCTTGGCTCAAGAGCCACAAGTTCCAGCAACAAGTTCAGCACCCATCCCCTCTCCTCCACAAAAAAATTGATAAAAATTGGATCTCTAAAGTATTTAAACAACAGCAATATAATCTCCTTTGGGCTCTACCTTGACTTCATCCAAGTGACAGTCGCGACTTCTTAGGCTGAAGTCGATATGCCCGAAGTTCATTGCCTGGTGCAGATGCTAAGCAGGCTACCATGATGGAAATGAAGATTCGTGCCCCCTCCTCACCCAAAGACAGCTTAATTCCAGGTGTCGCCAACTTCAATGTCATAAAATGCCGAGTGATGCCATAAATCAGATCTCTCAACAAAGTCGGAAAATATGCTTGGTAGAGCTTCTTGAATTTCACCTTCAGCTGCAAACTCTTGATGTAACCTGGGTCCAAGTCACTGCCGGGCATGTTGTTTGTTTCAACTTGTGAGAAAAACAAAAGGAAAATGTCACCAAGCAGCGGTAGTTTGCAAGAGGCAAGACTGCGGAAGTATAGATTACAGCTGCAAAGATTCCTTGTAAGGGATAAGGGAGGAATGTCAAACTCGTTGAAAAGTCGTTCACTGCCTCGAAAAATGGAAACTTCAAGAGATTCCTCAGCGGAGCATGGGTCTTGGAACGGTGCAAGATACAAGCACTCATGGAAAGTAGTCATGAGTGTTCTACAGGAGGCCAACAAACGGATGAAAGATAAGGAAATATATGGAAATATGATGAAGATGTTGAAAAATGATGAAAAGAACCTGATTTGCTCAAATCGCTTATATAATTGACTTGCAATCACTCTTGATCCTGATCCCCGGTCTCGTTGAGCTCACAAATCCCTTCGCTTCAAAGCAAAACTCAAACTGTCTGAAACTATCAAGTATGACAAAAACAGCCTATGAGTCGTTTATTCTCAGTGGCCTTTGTTAGCTAGTTACTTGATTTCTGGTTAGTTGGTCAGTGGCTACTTACAACTACTTGGCTACTTGGTTGGTTGGTCGGTTGGTTGATTGGTTGGTTGTTTGGCTGGGTGCTTAGTTACTTACTTAATTGGTTGGTTCGTTAAGAAAAATAGTAGTTGGTTACTTTGTTTTTGTGCGGTAATGCAGTAGTTTGGTAGGTGGTTAGTCAGTAAATTACATCCAATCACTTGATCAACCAAGGTGGGTCTTGGGCTGCGTAGTTGGCCCAACCTTCCCCAACGTACACCCCAAACCCCCAAGCGTCGTCGCCAGCACTGTCCGAAAGAAGCGCAGGATGTCGAGAAGACGCACCTCTCGCACCGCGGCGACCAAGGTCATCCGTTTCACCGCCACGCGGTTCAGCACTGGTTCGGTGAAGGCTTGAAGCAAGGCTGCCACCACCGCAGCCTCGGATCTGAGGAAATGGTCGAGAGGACTTTGTTCTTTATTTGCTTAAGAAAATTGGAAGGAAAATCAACTTGTAACATTTGTTGTTTTTTGGTGTTGGCAGTTGGCAGTGGCTTCCACTTCCGGGAATGAATGAAAACTCATGAAGTGGCTTTGGGACAACGGGAACCAAAAACCAAAAACCACGAGTTTTCACACGAGCAAAACATAGCCAGCGAGTCCTAAAATTCAACGGCAACTTACCTAACAAATCCCAGCAGCCAGTGCTCCAACGCAGGCCTGGCGTCCCACATGGCTTAACACAGCTTGTCGGGCCACCAACTGCCATCGCCGTGTTTTCTGACGGCCAGCTCGCCGTGGCCTAAGGGATAATGGAGGCAATGCAGTCCCTGGTCGCCGAGGGGTCAAAGGCCCTGCGGGTGGGGCCAAACGCAGAGCGGTTGCAAGGCCCATGGAGGCATACTGGCCATTCATTCGCAAAAGTCTGGATGTGTTGTGGAAATACCTCGAGCATCTGCATCTATCATCATCTATCTTCTAAACGTCTAAAAAGGTTGGACTACAGTAATCTGGACGCATCTCAATGCATCGGGCCTTACCATATGCCGTATCCTCATATTGATTCATACTACATCAAATCAGATGTGTATTGCTGCAGTACTTTCCGCTCTGAAATTTCGCTTAGGATAGCTTAGCTTCAAGGTCTTCTTGAGCCAAGCTCCTGACACCAATCTCAACCAACAAACCACTTCAATCCTCAAGCAAAAGACATGGGACCGTCAAGACACCACGAAACCTTAAAGTCACTACCATGAAAAAACCATGAAAAATTCACAAAGGCCATACGGCCATGACATAGGCCATCTCTTCACGTTTCTTATGACAGGGGATTCACGATTCATCTCCCAACTTCCATCATCCATTGGACCATCAAAACACCTTCTCAGTCGACTCAGAGACGGCCGTGGATGGCAAAGAATAGAAACTGGCGCCTTAAATAGACGCCCGGAGCACTGACTTCATTAGATAGATTTCCCAGTACACCAAAAAATGCATCAAATTCATCAAAAAAAACAGATTTTGATCATGCTGAGAACTATGAACTTGATGCCTTGAGAGGAAAGTGACCTGGTGACATGTCCATCAAATGCAGAAATGGTTGTGCCAATATCTCCTTTAAACACATTACTGACTACCTTAGATGCTGCCAAGATTCGTTTCACACCGTCCGATGTGCTTGACTTCTTGTCCAAGGTCCTTCACACAAAAACAACAAAAAAGAACGTCAACAGTCAAAGTTGCAGTGGCTAGGAGTCCTAGGAGGCAAGTGTTTCCTACATATTAGGTGAATTAGCATACAATTTCCCTGCACCCCAAGAATTCTGGACTCTTGGAAAGTGGGCATTTCATTTAAAGTTCAACTCTCAGCACTCCCAGACTCCTGGCAGCCAGAAGTACGACACTGGGATCCAAGCCACCTGCTGCACCTGGACAGTGACATCCAAGATGAGATGACATCATGGAAATAGCTGGCTACAGCCCGGAAATTTCACACTTCGCCCCTGAAAATTGGGCCTTCCCAAAAGGAAGACGGATCATCTTCCAACCATCATTTTTTCAGGGGCGAGCCAGTCTTCAATGGTTCACACTTAGGTCCCAACCTTCGGCGGAACAAATTCCCAAGCCAAGTGGATCCCAGCTTAACTCGCCGAAATCTTTACCTGGCGATTTCGGCTGCGATTTGGAACTCGGGAACCCATTCTGGATCATTCGAGAAAGGTTGGATCGACGAAAAAAACACCTTTGAAAAATATCTCTCAAAAGATAAATAGCAAGCTGACATTGTCTATGAATCAAATATCACGTTATCAATCATATTTCCATACGTTTTGCTGCATGTATATCATTACATATCATATACATGGTGCCAGCCAAGGGCAAAGATCTCGTTTTTAACATTCAGAACTGCATTTGCGCTAAATTTGGTGCCTTCCGGCTTGCTGATGTTCATTGGATCCCATTCAAGGACACCTGCTGGCCAAGGTTTCAGCCGCTGCAGGTATACTGCCATTTCACACTCTAAGAGTTGTGATAGGACCCTGGTTTATTCAATCAACCAAGAAATGCACACTGATTCTCACCTAAGCAGTCACCCGCCTTCTACTGACAAATCAGCTGTCTCCTTCGCCGATGGCTCCACCGTATCGGCATCAGGGTCCTATGCGAAGCCGTCAGGGAGCTATGGTGAAATGGAGCTATGATTGGGGGTATGAGGTTCGGTTTCTTTACTATCTTCATCCATCAAATGCAATAAATATATAGCTAAATAACTTAAACTTGAATCCAATGCATTGAAACTCCAATCATTCCAGTGAGTTCATCCGTCTCCAATCTGCCAAAACGCATCGGATTTTTTTCTCTGTCACCTTGCCTCAGCCTTGCAGGTGTCATCTTCCTGACGGAGCGGGGGATTCTTATCTGTCTTTTGGCAAGAATTTCTACATCATGGAAGTTCTTGATAATTTTAGAACTGCGAAGATCACCTTCAAGTATCAACAAATCACAGGATTAGTGCTCTACAGTCTATGACCCAAAAGGCATTTCCTCTTGAACATAAACCCCCCCCCAAAAAAAAAACACTCAACGTTGCCCTGTTTTAATTTTTTTGCCCCTAGCCCCCAACCAGAAACGCCTCCCATTGGCATGGGATCCATGCCATTTCTGAAGGCATCCATCCCATGACAGGAAAGCCATAGCCAGGCCACATGGCCTGGCAGTAGCCCATACCTTGGAGGAATGGACGATAGAAGATAGAATATGACCATTGAAGGAAAATTCTCGAACCCTGGCAGGAGGTTAGGTTGGCTTTCTATCTCTAATCATTGAAGATTTTGTATTTATATCTTCAAGTCTGTTCCTATAAACTCTTGGAACTCATCTCAAAAACTCTCGATGAAATGAGTGTCATGCAGGCAGAAAATGGGACTTAATTATCGCTTGCAATCTTTTCCCCTAGAAAAAGGAATTCCATTAATTAAAGAGACTTGCAAAGTAAAAACAATAGTCGACCCAACCAAGATCCGAGTCTGCAAGAGTCTAGTGCAAAAAAGTGTACTGTATGTAATGTAAGATTAGCATTCCAAGCAAATGTCTTGTTAGAAATCAACCAACATTCTCTTTCCGCATCCTAGGATGCGTCAATGCCTTGCAGAAGACAAGACTTGTGCTTTCCGGCCCAACCGTCCTTGAACAACAAAAAGAGTCATCCAAGCCAGTAACGAAGATTGACTGAAGATTTACAGTATTTGAAAAATAAATGGCACAGTCCCTACATATTGGTTTATAAGGACCCTTTACTCATCTACCTTTTGGTATCGGCAAGCCATCTACTTTGCCCCTTTTCAGGTATCATTTTTGAGACCTACTAAACCCAAAAAAAGGTCCCAACTCCTCAACAAAAAGAATCATGCCCAATCATCAACCTGCAGGCCACTATTGCTTCCCCGGCCTTGATCAACCCATGGAACTGCCATCATACCAGTTTTCATGTCGCCGCCTGGAACTGAGATCAAAAAATCGACCAACAAATGCTGGATGAAGAAGCACCACATTGGGTTTCTGCTATTCAAGGTGAATGGTCATCCAATTAAGCACTCCCAAAAAGGTTCAAGAAAAAGCCATCTGCAATTCAAGCTTCGGAGGTCATGAGTCAAGCTGAAACCTTTGAGACATTTTGCAAAGTCAGATTGCAATCAAAACACTACTCGCGACTCACTACTCTTCTAGAAAGCACTCGTGAACTCGGCAATGACTCCAGGTCACTAGGTCTACATTGCAAAACTGCCTTCTTCATCCTGCGACCAGGAGCTTTCTGTTCGAGCCCAGCCATCTCCCCTCAGCCCATGCACAAATTGAAGCCCATGCTGTCAGCACCATGTAGAATCCTCTAGACACAGAAGTACCCCACTACTTAGATTCTAGCTTGGGATGCTAGGCAACATAGATACTAGTATTCCGAGGACTTTAAGCGCACTTAGGGGATGCATAGTGACAAACAGCTTGCTTTCCCGATCTCCCACACATTTATACCTGTACATACAGGATTTAAGGATATATCATTTGTATATCATTTGTATTCATTTGTCTATACTTTGCAGGGCATTCTCTTTATGACCCACTCCTACTCAATCTTCACATTGATGCAAGGCCTCATGAAATTCTTGCAAGAATTTCCCAACAGTTTTCAGCATTCGCCAAGCTTCTCAACAGAGTCGGCCACGCTAGCTCCTGGATCCGATCAACACCCATATTGCCCAGCGATCAACGCCGACGTTTCAATGTTTTGAGTTAAGAGCGCCTGAGCTGTAGTCGCGCGTTTCATCTTGACTATGGGCGAACCTTCGACAAGGGTTCGCCAAAGCACAGGTGAGAAAATGGAGGGAGAGAAGCTCAATCCAGGTCTTTCACTCAAAATTTCTTGATGCAAAGGGTCTTCATGCAGTTACACAGAGAGTTTCAACACAAATTCGAACAAACCAATGCCTGAATGCAGTATGGAAAAATTGCATGATTCTACTGGCTGAAAAAGCATGTTTTGCATCCATGTGTTCGGCATGGGGTAGGTTTCCACCCGACTGGGGCCACACCATGCCTGCTGTCTGGTCCTTCCTGCAAGGCTGGGAAAATGCACTGCTTCGCGCGTGTTTGCACATGCAAATGATATCAAAGTGATCATGCTTTCTTTCAAACTTGTGTTTTTGCAAACCCTACGTCTATCCCTACCACTTCAAAAACGGCAAGGTCAATGTCAACCCGCGCTTTTCAACTACATGTCAGCATTTATAGTGTTTGGTCGTGGCAACCAACTGCCTGTACATGTAAAAAATGTTCCCAAGGAGACAAGAAGGCTTCCAAACGCAGTCAATCACTTCTTGCAAATGCCTAGTTGAGGCATCCCCTTATCAAAAGTCTGAGATGGCAAGTGGAATGAAATCTAGACACACTGCGTCATAGTCTACATGAACTCCTTTAACTTTTATCCCAACGTTCAGTGAAGATTTCGCCTTACAGTGTGACTTCAAGTCTGATCAAATTATACCCATGTGCCAGTCCGATGACCAGAGTCCGCATGTGATGTGCTTAAATTCACTGATAGATTCCAAAGCCCGAATTCAACATGCAAAACCCTCAAGATCCCTCAAGTCTATCTAGATGCAACACTACAAGCAGTTTATACATATACCAGTAGTGCCCGGACAAGCCGGGGGCGGAAGTTTCCACCCTATAAAGAGAACATAAACCTATAAGAACACTTGGGCCTATAGAAAAAAAGCATCCACCTTCCGTCTCACTGACATGTTTGCGGCTTTGGAGTCGTCAACGGATGTGCTTGCTTGACAGTTTTCGCAGGGTGCAGGCACTCGGTCCTTTACAACATCTCAGCTTTGTTGTTGTATGCCTTCTGCTAACATGGCTGCAGAGGTTGGAAGGAGTGACAGATGCTTATGTTTTGAGTGTCTGTGACCAAGGAAAGCACCAAAGTGTATACATGGGTCGGGTGGTATGGCTGGCCATGGAGTTATTGAAACGAATTGTCGGGTTTCAAGCCGAGGTATTGTACTTTTGGGTGGCACAAGAACGTGGCGTGTTATCGCAGCAAGGCCATCTACCCGGACAACCTCAGCGGCAGCATCCCGATTGTTGTGCCGATGTAGTTCAGGGATGGCACAGATGTTTGAACAGTTCGCGATATGTAAGTGTCTCGTTGACGGACAAATTGCATGCGGGTGCATTTGGGTGTGAGGGCACCGGATTTGATTTGCAGCAAGGTTTTCGTGACATTCTTCCCTTGAATATATTTAGGGGTTATCCTTTCATGTATCTTACCTATAAAAGGCTAAACTAGACCCTGTAACATACGACCAGAATCAAAAAACTTCAACCCATAGATCCTAGACATGCCCAGTGTCTGTCATCATATGGTTTACCGTGAACTACCCTTGAATTTTTTTGGGGTCAATTTTTTGGGTCTTTTTCAAAATATAATGACTTCCTGTTTCCCTAAACAGTCCTATATTCCTATTCAAAGTAAGATTACCATTTCTATATGTTTTCTCCTATAAGAACATGTTGGCCCTTAAAAAAAAACAATCAACCGCAAGCAGCTTTTTTTCGGGGAAACCGCACTGCGGAACTTCTTCGGCGTTTGGAAACCATGCTTTGGAAACACTACGCAGTCCGCAGCGACATACGTGGTTTGCACTTGGTTACGTGGCAGTCCGTTGAGCTTGACTACCAGATGATGTTGAAGGTTTGAGCCTTCAGCATCATCTGGTAGTCAAGCTCAAACAGCAAAGCTACGTAATTGAAATCCCACTAAGGCCAGGGAGTGGTGATTGGACGGCAACCATTTGAATAGTTACCGGCAAAAGGCGACGACCCGGTCCAAGTGAGAATTCTCCGGATGATCTTGTAAATCCCACACAGCCCGCAGCGGCATGCACGTGGATGATCGCAGTCCGGAACGAGCTACGACTATTCAGTTGACGCAGTCCACAACGACATACGCCAACTGTGCACCATGATACATGCATCGCTCACGGGAGCACACACTGCACAGCATCAAGCACGCGTCTGGGACAACCACCACGCGTATCCATTGAAGATATAGCTTAAGTGCCATGTTCTGCCACAGTTTAGACAAACTTGGTTGGCCCTATTCAAACGTGAAGTCCACAGCCAACTTTGATAACATTGAGGTGTCGAACACCAAATGAAACTATCAGATGGGTGGCTCCTATCGACGAATCTCTCACTCTCCCTCCTGCGAACGATCTCAAGAGCAGCTTCTAAGGGGATGTCGCCAGGTCTGGCGCCCATCGCTCTCCCCCTGGGATCCGGACCGCAACGTCACAGGTCCCTAACAGCGCATGACAACCTTCTTTATATATGTTTGGCAGGTACTTTGGATCGCATGACTGTTCTATATGTGTATTCTATCATATCGTAAACTTCTTGTGGTTCGTGAGAATTGAATATGACCAAAAAGGATGCTATAAGAGTAGTCATGCTTCATGCACGTCGTTGTAATTTGAACCAAACGACAACAAAACACAGGGTTTGTTTCAGTGTGGCCTGCAATCATTCATCTATCCAACGCACGTGTGTGAATTTTATATAATCTAAACTTCCTTTGTAATGGTTGTATATTCTGTGTGCCTTCCAGAATAAAATATAATGGCTTGCTGTTTCCGTAAACAGTCTCTATCCCTATTAAAAGTAGGATAACCATTTCTATGTTTTGAAGAGCAATAGTCGCAGGGTGCCTCGCTAAATCCTTCGAAACTTCAGATCTTGAAATTTTACAAACTTGGTAGTCTTGGTGCTACAACGTACAACTCCAAACACATCACCGGAACTTCGAAGATGAAAAGCAACAGTAGTGAAATCTATCCTTTATGTCTCACATCTGTTTTAAACCCGAACTAGATCCTGTTACGTACGACCCAAACCAAACAACTTCCATCAAAGTTATCTTTCCATTGCTTACTTACTATACCGTGAACTTCCCTTGAAATTTTGGGGGGGTCACTTTACTCTCAGACCTACCCACACCGCCACTGCCCACGTAGCACATTTTGGCGTCTGTTCCAACAGAGTCTTGTCTGCGAAGACACACGTGGCCCACAGCGACGCACGCGGCCAAGCTCCGGCTGAGAAAGTCAACACACTACACGCAATCCACAGCGACGTGCGCGCAGCTAAGAGTGCATTAAACTTTTTTTTTATTTAATAGTAGCATTCGGATGCAACGAAGGCAACGCGTATGCCGCTGTGGCAACGCGTAGCCCACAGCGGCATACGCGTTGCAAAGCAACGAAATTCCTCGTCTCGTCACGGCGCTGGTCGCATTCCAGGCCGCCAAATGTCTGGCAAAGTCTCCAATCCTGCACCGGTACTGACAATCCTTCTTACATTGGCCTCAGTTGTCCTCATGATGCCATTATCCGGGCATCTACACTGAGCAATCCAATCGGATACAAAGTTGTGAGAGCTTGCCTCCGCGCGGAGTCTGTCACATCTCTCCGCGCTCTGTGTTTCTTCCACCCCCGGTGCCAGAACATCCCAACAAGCTTCACACACACCAGTGCGCTGATGCTCCTTGCGCCCTCCTGGAGAATAGGTGTTCGGACGTGTGCATGTTATGCACCTGCTTGTGTCCAGCTCAAAGCGAACACCCTCCAACCTCACCAAATCTGCCCCTGCTACGCAAGACGAATCTCATGATTGACCCGCATCACATATGAAACGTCATTTACAATGCGCGGAGCAACAGGCATCACCCTCCAACCTCACCAAATACTGCCCCT